>WOXC01000421.1:0-101030 GCA_011680675.1 Gymnobelideus leadbeateri | reverse complement strand
ATAAAGTTGACTAGGACAGGGATGAGGAGGGAACATTATAGTATAGTGGATGGAACAGTGAATTTGACATTTAAGGACCTCAATTCAAATCCTAGCTCTCTTATTAAGTACCTATGAGACATTTGATCTGGGTACCAATTTTATCATCTGGAAAATGAATATGTTGATTTACATGCTCTCTAAGGTATACTTTCTGGTTTTAAACCCAGTGATAGAGCCAGTGTACAGTAATACAATGAAAAGAACAGTGGCTCTAGAGTTCAAATTCTGACTCTGAGCCTTACTAACTGTGTGAACTTGGTTAAATCACTTTAAAAAGTAGAGTCCAGCAATAATTGAAACACACACACACACAAAATATGTGTGTCTTTCCATAAGAAAGGAAGAGGTAAGAGGCAGGTTAATCAAACCTTATAGAAAGGAGGCTGCAGATGGAACAAAAAGAATAATGTAAATGACCTGGGCCTTGGTTTTCTCATCTATAAAATGGGCTTGTAGACTTCTGAATTCCCTCTTAGCTCTAGCTATATATCCCAATGAACCTCTAAGTCAAAGGTCTCTTCCACCTCCAATATTCATCAGCCCATGACCTGGAAAAAATGAGCTTTTGATAGTTCTTCCTTAAAGTCAAAATGAGCTCGTTATAGATCTACCTCAAAATAAACCTTGACTCCTTTTTCATGTTATCAGAGCTGCAAAGGACTTCAGAGACCATTTCATACAACCCCACCTACTTCCATCTTACAGAAGAAGAACTCAAGTTTTGCTGTTAATTGTCCCTTCTACCTCATTACTCTTTAAATGAAGAATGACATGTTCTTGCAGTAAACACCTCTCAAAATAAACACTGCCTCTAATAAGTTTATTCACTTTGTCTTCTTTAGTATAACTTGCAGGGAGAAGCTCAGGGTTGTAATATAAAGTAGCCACCAATTTAGGGGGAATTAGAAATGATAGATATTCCATAAGGGGCTGAGCTATTTGTAGGTTTCCAGTTCAGGGTTAGCTATTTCTCAGCTCAGCTTATTTGGGATTGCTTAGGGAGGAGGGCAAGTGTTCCCTTAACTTGAACAAATAATTCCTTTTCTCTGTCTGGGCCTTAATGTTTTCATTTGTAAGATGAAGGGATTGTAATAGAGGATATACAAGGCTCCTTTTCAGCTCCAAATAATAAGAACTCATCATTTGATATCCAGGTACTCAAGACATCATTTATGACGACAATTCAAATTAAGGATTAAAGAGATTCATGAGATGTGTTATATACACTGTACAATTTAACACAACAAACTTCAATAATAAATAAACATTTAGTAAATGTAAACTAAATGCCAGGCACTGTGCTGAAGGCAAAAAATAGTCCCTGCCTGTCAAGTCTCTCATAGTTTAGTATGGTGATTAAATACATACACAAGTAACAAAAGTCCAATCTAGACCCTAAGTACATTAGAACTGGGTTAATGTAAAGTCATAAGTCAAGAGTCCTTAGAAGTCATGGGATGAAACACATCTATTCTATAATATGAGGAAACTGAGGCCCAGGTATGTTAAGTGACTTCAATAAAGATAGACAGGAGGGAAGCCTCAGTAGTGGAATTTGTACCTACGTGCTCTACCTTCAAAGCCAGTAATCCTTTTCCATGTTTCACCCTCGTCCCAAAAGAGAGATTTGCAAAGAGAACTCCATTACTCAATTCAATTCAGTTTAATCAAAATGCATTTCTTTAAGCACTTACAATGCTTAAAGCAAAAAGAACACAGAAGGAGAAGGTGCTCAACAGTACCAAATACTGCTGAGAGGCCTGGGAAGCTGAAGACTGAAAAAAGGACATTCAGTTTGCCAATTGAGAGATAAATGATCGGTAACTTCAGAGAGAACAGTTTCAATTAAGTCTGAAACAATTCAACTCCATTCAATACAACAAACATTTATGAATTTATTAATTAGCTACTATGTGCAGGACACTGATAATACAAAGATAAACATGAAAAAAGTTATCCTCAATGAACTGGATAGATTCTACTGGATAGATCAAGCAAGGAATGATTTCCTTATTCTATGACTTAGGAAAAGAATAAGTTTCAACATGTGGGAAGAGGAGAGAATCCATTCTATTTTTTTTCTCTTAAAATTTTTTTTCTTCACATGCTTTATTTTCACTTTACCCCACCCAGGGAGAGCTCTATTATAACAGAGGAAAACAATTAATCAAAATTAACAGTACTGTGACCTCATCTGAAAGTGCATGTAACACTCCACATCTGTAGCCTCACAACCTCTCTATTTTAAGTGTTTTTTAATTAATAGAATCTATGATCTCTCCCTCCTACTTCACACCCCACTGGAGGAAAACCAAAGAAAAAGGAAAACAAACTTCTTGTGAAAATATGCATAATCTAGCAAAATAAATTTCCTCTTTGACTATACAAATATATATACACATATATATGCATGTACATATGGATATATGCATATATGTATGTGTCTATATTTTTAATTTTTTTATCCTAAATTCATCACCTCTCTGTCAAGAGGTTGATAGCATTTTTCAGCCTTGTGTTTTTAGAATCATGAATGGTCATATCATTGATCATAGTTCTCACATCTTTCGAAGTTGTTTTCCATTTAAAAAACTTTTTAAATATTTTTATTTCTAGTTTTCAACATTCACTTTTACAAAATTTTGAACTCCAAATTCCCCCCCTCCCTTTCCTCCACAAGATGGCATGTAATCTGACATAGTCTATAGGTTTACAATCATATTAAACATATTTCCACATTAGTCATGTTGTGAAAGAAGAATCAGAGCCAAAAGGGGAAAGCCATGAGCAAGAAAAAATAAATGGAATCATAGATAATATTGATATTAACTATAAATAATATTAATAATAATATTAATAAAAAAGAAAAAGCCTGTTTTGATCTGCATTCAGACTCCATAGTTCTTTCTCTGGATGTGGATAATATTTTCCATCACTAGTGTTTTGGAATTGTCTTAGATCATTGTATTGCTTCTTATTTTTATTTATTTTTAGTTTACAACATTCAGTTCCACAAGCTTCTGAGTTTCAAATTTTCTACCCGTCCCTCCACTCCCCTCTTCCCAAGACAGAATGCAATCTGATGAAGGCTCTACATATACATTCACATTAAGCATATTTTCACATTATTTATGTTTCAAAGAAGAATTATAATCAATGGAATGAACCCCAAGAAAGAAGAAACAAAAGAAAAAGAGAGAGAAAGCAAATACTATGCTTTGATCTGCATTCAGACTATAAATCTTTCTCTGGATGTGGATGGCATTTTCCATCATGAAACTTTTGGAGTTGTCTTAGAACCTTGTATTGCTGAAAAGAGCCAAGTTTATCATAGTCATCAAACAATATGGCTGTTATTGTGTACAATGTTCTCCTGGTTCTGCTCCCCTCACTCGGCATCAGTTTATATATGTCTTTGCAGATTTCTCTGAAGTTCGCATGCTCATGATTTCTTATAGCACAATAGTATTCCATTACATTTATATACCACAACTTGTTCAGCCATTCCCCAATTGATGGGCATCCCCTCAATTTCAAGTTCTTTGACAGTACAAAAAGAGCTGCTATAAATGTTTTGTGTACATGTAAAGTTTTTTCCCATTTGTATGAGCTCTTTGGGATACAGACCTAGAAGTGGTATTGCAGGGTCAAAGGGTATGCACAGTTTACTATAGTCATTGACTACTATGTCTTGTGTAACTAACCTATTCCACTGATGCAGCACTTTATTTCTTAGCCAGTACCAAGTAATTTTGGTGATTACTGCTTTATAATACAATTTAAGATCTGGCATGACAAGGTCACATTCCCTAGCGTTTCTTTACATTAATTCCCTTGATATTCTGGACCTTTTGGTCTTCCAGATGAATTTTATTATTTTTTTCTAGCTCTATAAAATAATTTTGGCAGTTTGATTGGTGTAGCACTGAATAAGTAATTTAATTTAGGCAGAATTGTCATTTTTATTATATTAGCTTGGCCTACCTTCAAGCAACTGATGTTTTTTCCAATTATTTAGATCTGACTTTGTGTGAAAAATGTTTTGTAATTGTGTTCATATAGTTCCTGGATTTGTTTTGGCAGGTAGGCTCCCAAATATGTTATAATGTCTATAGTAACTATAAATGGAATTTCTCTTTCTATCTCTTGCTATTGGGGCTTGTTAATAATATGTAGAAATGTTGAGGATTTATGTGGGTTTATTTTATATCCTACAACTTTGCTAAAGTTATTTATTGTTTCAAGTTGTTTTTCACTTGATTCTCTAAGTATAGCATCATATCATCTGCAAAGAATTATAACTTAGTTTCTTTTTGGCCTATTCTAGTTCCTTCCATTTCTTTTTCTTCTCTTATTGCTAAAGCTAACATTTCTAGTACCATATTGAATAACAGAGGCGATAATGGACATCCTTGCTATACCACCCCCCCCCATTTTATTGGGAATGCTTCTAGCTTATCCCCATTAGATATAATACTTGATGATGGGTTTTGGTAGATGCTACTTAGCATTTTAAGGAAGAATCAATTTATTCCTATGCTCTCTAGTGTTTTCAATAGGAATGGGTATTGTATTTTGTCAAAAGCTCTTTCTGCATCTATTGAGATAATCATATTATTTCTGTTAGTTTTGTTGTCAATATGATCAATTATGCTGATAATTTTCCTAATATTGAACCATCATTGCATTCTTCATAAAATCCTACATGATCAAAGTGTATTGTTCTTGTGATAAGTTGCTATAATCTTTTTGCTAATGTTTCATTTAAAATTTTTGCATCTATATTCATGAGGGAAATTGGACTATAATTTTCTTTCTCTGTTTTGACTCTTCCCCATTTAGGTATAATTATAGTACCATATTTGTATCATTAAAAGGATTTGGTAGGAATCCTTCCTCACCTATTTTCTGAAGTAGTCTATATAGAATTGGAATTAATTGTTCTTTAAATGTTTGATAGAATTAACTTGTAAATTCATCTGGCCCTGGAGATTTTTTCCTAGGGATTTCATTGATGGCTCGTTTAATTTCTTTTTCTGAGGTGGATATATTTTTTTTTTTTTTTGCTTTTTGGAGGGCAATTGGGGTTAAGTGACTTGCCCAAAGTCACATGGCTAGTTTTTGTGTAAAATGTCAGAGGCCAGGTTTGAATACAGGTCCTCCTGACTCTAGGACCAATGCTCTATTCACTGTACCACCTAGCCACCCCTGGGTGGATATATTTAAGTATTTTGCTTCTGTTAATCATTGATGGTGGATTGATCTTTTTCATTTTTGATTCTGGTAATTTGCTTTTCTTCTTTTCTTTTTATTTTTAAATAAAATTAACTAAAAATTTATGCATTTTATTGGTGCTTCCCCTCTCCCCACAAAACCAGCTCTTAGTTTTATTTATTAGTTCAACAGTTTCTTTAATTTCAATTTTATTAATCTCTTCTTTGGCTTTCAGTATTTCTAATTTGGTATTTAATTGGGGATTTTTAATTTATTCTTTATCTAGCTTTTTCAGTTACATGCCCAATTCATTGATATCATTCTCTATTTTATTCACATAAGCATTTAGAGATATAAAACTTCTGCTAAGAACTGCTTTTTCTGTATCCCATAAGTTTTGGTATATTGTCTCATTATTATCATTCTCTTGGATGAAGTTATTGATTGTTTCTATGATTTGTTGTTTGACCCACTCATTCTTTAGGATTAGATTATTTAGCTTCCAGCTGATTTTTAGTCCATTTTTCCATAACCCTTTATTACATATAATTTTTATTGCATCATGGCCTGAAAAGGATGAATTTAATATTTCTGCATTTCTGCATTGGATTGTAAGGTTTTTATGCACTAGTACAAGGTCAATTTTTGTGTATGTGCCATGTACCACTGAGACTAAGGTACATTCCTTTCTACCTCCATTCAATTTTCTCCAGAGATCTACCATATCTAACCTTGCTAAGATCCTATTCACCTCCTTAACTTCTTTCTAGTTTATTTTGTGTTTATATTTATTTAGTTCAGAGAGTGAGGTCCCCCACTAGTACAGTTTTGCTATCAATTTCTTCCTGTAACTCCCTTAACTTCTCTAAGAATTTTGATGCTATACCATTTGGTACATAAATGTTTAGTAATGATATTGCTACATTGCCTATGGTGCCTTTTAGCAGGATATAGTTTCCTTCCTTATCTCCTTTAATTAGACCTATTTTTTCTTTTGCTTTGTCTGTGATCAAGATTGTTACCCCTGTTTTTTTTTTTACTTCAGCTGAAGCATAATATATTCTACTCCAGCCTTTCAAACCTTTATCCTGTGTGTATCACTGTATTTCAGATGTGTTTCTTGTAAACAACATATTGTAGGACTATGATTTTTAATCCATTCTGATATCTGTTCACATTTCATAGGAGAATTTGTTCCATTCACATTCACAGTTATGATTACTATTTGTGTCTTTCTTTCCATCCTATCCCTCCACCCATTTATGGTTTTATTTCTCCTTTCTCCTTTCCCTCCTCACTAGAGGTTTTTTGTTTTGTTTTTGTTTTTTTAATTAAATTTTGTTTTTTTATTTTATTTCATTGATTTCCACAAGATTTTGAGTTACAAATTTTCTCCCCATCTTTCCCCTACTCACCACCCTAAAACATCTATCCCACTTGAATATCCCTTCCCCCAATCTTCTCTCTCCTATGTCTTCCCCCATCTCCCCTCCAACTTTCCAGTAGGGCATGGTGGATCTCTATGCCCCAGTGCCTGTACATCTTATTTCCCAGTTACATGTAAAATAATTTTATATATATATATATATATATATATATATATATATATATATATATTAAACATTTTATTTTTAACCTTTGAATTCAAAATTCATTCCCTACATCCCTTGTCACCCATCCTTACTGGGAAGACAAGCAATTGTACATAGGCTGTATATGTATAGCCATGCAAAACATTTCCATAGTGGATATATTATGAAAGATTGACAATATTTCCCTCCATACAATCCCACCCCCGACTTGTTCTATTCCCTACTTTGATCCTGTCCCTTTTCAAAAGTGGATGCTTCCAACTTCCCTCTCCCACAGCCTGCCTTCCCTTCCATCATGCCCCCTCTCATCCCCTTCCCCCCTACTCTCCTGTAGTGTGAGATACCCTATTTAGTGGGTATGTGATTCTCTCCCTATGCCAAATTCATTGAGAATAGGGTTGACTCATTCCCTTTTCCCTTCCTGCTCTTGCTCTCCATTGAAAAAGCTTTCCTTTGCCTCTTCTATATGAGATAATTTACCCCATTCTATCTCTCCCCATCTCCTTTCATTATATTCCTCTTTCATCTCTTAATTTCACCTTTTAAGTATCATACCTTCCTATTCAACTGGTCCTGTACCCTCTGTCTATGTATACCTGTAAATATATGTATACATTCTCACATATGCATTCATAGTCCCATATACCCTCCTGTATAGACACACACACACACACACACACACACACACACACACACACACACACACACATATATTCCTTTCAACTATTCTCATACTGAGAAAAGTTTCATAAGTTGTAATTTTCATTTTTCCATGTATGAATGTAAGTAGTTCAACTTTGATAAGTTCCTTATGATTTCTTTTCCCTGTTTACCTTCTCATGCTTCTCTTATTTCTTGTATCTGAATGTCAAATTTTCTATTCAACTCTGGATTTTTCATCAAGAATGCTTGAAAGTCTTCTATTCCATTGAATAACCATATTTTCCCCTGAAACATGATACTCAGTTTTGCTGGGTACGTGATTCTTGGTTTCCACAGTTTCCCAGTTCCTTTGACCTCCAGAATATCAGATTCCAAGCCCTTCAATCCCTCAGTGTAGAAGCTGCCAGATCCTGTGTTTTCCTGATTGTGTTTCCACAGTATTCAAATTGTTTTTTTCCTGGCTGCTTATAGTATTTTCTCCTTGATCTGAGAACTCTGGAACCTGGCTATCATATTCCTAGGAGTTTTCTTTTTGAGATCTTTTTCAGGAGGTGATCAGTGGATTCTTCCAACCTCTATTTTGCCTTCTGAGTCTAAAACATCAGGTCAATTTTGCTTGAGAATTTCTTGGAGGATGATTTCCAGGTTCTTTTTTTGATCACGGCTTTCAGGTAGTCCAATAATTTTTTTTTTTTTTTAAGCAATTGGGGTTAAGTAACTTGCCCAAGGTCACACGGCTAGGTTTTTTTTTTGTTGTTTGTGTGGGTTAAGTGTCTGAGGCCAGATCCGAACTCAGGTCCTTCTGACTCCAGGGCCAGCGCTCTACTCACTGCACCACCTAGCCGCCCCAGTCCAATAATTTTTAATTATCTCTCCTGGACCTATTTTCCAAGTCAGTGGTTTTTTTCAATGAGATATTTCACATTGCCTTCTATTTTTTCATTTGTTTGGATCTGTGTAATAGTATCTTGATTTCTCACAAAGTCACTAGCTTCCATTTGCTCCAGTCTAATTCTGAAGGAATGATTCCCTTCAGTGAGCTTTTGAGATTCTTTTTCCATCTGGCAAATTTGGCTTTTTAATGCATTTTTCTCCTTATTGTCTTTTTGAGATTCTTTTGCCATTTGAGTTAGTCTATTTGTTTTTGGAGGGAAATTGGGGTTAAATGACTTGCCCAAGGTCACACAGCTAGTTTTTGCATTAAGTGTATGAGGCCAGATTTGAACTCAGGTTCTACTGACTCCAGGGCCGGTGCTCACTTCACTGTGCCACCTAGCCACCCCAAGTTAGTCTATTTTAAGGTGTTATTTTCTTCAGTTAGGTTGTTGACTCAGTTTATAATTTTCTTGCATCATTCTCATTTCTCTTCCCAACTTTTCTTCCACTTCTCTTATTTGGTTTTCAAAATTCTTCTCAAGCCCCACTATGGCATGTAAGCAGCCTATTCTTTTCTTGGAAGCTTCTGGTGCAGGAATTCTGACTTTGCTGTCTTCCTCATGTTCCATACTTTGATCATTTTTGTCCCCAAAAAAGGAGTCCAAAGTTGGATTACTGTGCTTTCCTTCCTTCCCTAATTTGCTGTAGCAGCAAGCACCCCAATATCCCCAGGGTGACTGCCAACACAGGTTCTTAGATCTGCTTTTCAAAAGGAAAGCAACTCAAAATGGGTTAACAAGCTTACTTTAATCAAACAAACACACATTACCTAGTTCAGGGGAAAAGGTCAGCACCCCAAACTTCAGAGTTACTGAACTTACAGATCAAACAGACAGGCTTCCAAACTGTCCTACCATTATATCAATACCAAATCACAGTTACCAGAGAGGGAAGCATCAACATCTGGGTTTTCAAAGCCGGGGGCTCTCAACAACGGCTTCCCAGAGTCTCATCTGGTCAAATCACACAACACTTCTCAAAGTGAGCCCCAAAGCAAAGCCTCTCATCAGAGTTTATATAGCCTTTTCCTGGCTCAATTATTGTAACAACCTCCTTGACCCACTGCCCAATCACAAAGTATCAAGGTGTGGGCTTCCCTGAAAAACAAGCCTCCCACCACAAGCTCCAGGTGCACTTAAGCTAGGGGCAGGGAAGATCTTTAAATTTGCATTTCCATTACATTTGCTCATGTTGCCACTCAATTACTTGACTTCTGAGCTTTTTGCCATAGTAGAACTCTGCTACCAGAGCAGGGAGCTTTGTCCCAGTCACTGGAGTTTTCTCAGCTGCTGGAGCTGTTAGTTGGGTGCCTTCTATGAAGCCTCCACATGCTCTGGCAGTCTGGTCACACACCCCAGGACCTCCACCCTAGACCACAATCCAGGCCCAAGCAGGTTAAAGCAAGAGCAATTACCCCTCTGAATTGTTGATTGGTCCCCCTACAATCTGCAGGCCAGGAACTCTGAAGCAGCCACATGGCTGCCACACGTCAGCTGGTTCTCCCTCTGGGGCGGCAGATGCCAGACAGCACTCCTGGATTCCCTGTTCCCAAAGTCCACTGACCTCTCACTTTGTCTTTGGCAAATTCTGGAAACTGCCACAGCTGCTGGTGATCCACTCTCCTGAAGTCCCTCCAGCCACAGCTGGTTGGGGCTACCTTGAGGCTAAAACCACAGGCTCACGCTGGGGCTGGGCTTTGCCCCCAGTGTGCTGCTTCTCTCTGTCACTTTGTGGTTTCTGTAGCTCTAAAGTTTGTTTAGAGTCATATTTTATAGGTATTTGAGGTGGTTATCAGGGGAGCTCACGGAATTTTCCTGCTTCTATGCTGCCATCTTGGCTCTGCCCCCCCTCACTAGAGTTTTGCTTTTGAGTGCTGCCTCCCTCAATCTGCCCTTCCTTCTGTCAGTCCCCCTCCCAAGATACTTCTCTATGTTCATTAATTTTTTTTATTCTTCTTGTTCATGTTTTTTTTTTTTTCTGGCCTTTAAATTTGATCTCTACTTCTGGGACCCAGGGGGCACTGTCCCAGATTTCTTGTGCTGGGTGTTAGGGGCCTGGTTACTGATTTTCTCTGCTGGGACTTCATATTCTGGCAGTTGGATGTTGTAGTGATCTGGTAGTTTACCTGGTGCTGAGCTGAAGTGGGTGAGTGCTTGGTGTTGGTGCTTGCCTGCTCTTCCACCCTGTGTCTCTCCCACTGGTCCAATTGAGGCTGGGCTTGCTGCTTCCTTGCTGGAATACATCCTATCCTATACTGATCCCTTTCGGCCACAGCAAGAGGGACCTTTACCATTAATCCCTCTTAGCCTCTTGAGCTAAAAGACTGCTGTACCCCATCTTTCTGCTGGCTCCACTATTCCAGGATTTTCCTAAGGCAAACTCTCCAGGTTCTTCAAGGTCAACAAGGGAGTGTGAAAGCGACTTAGTGCTCACCCTGCTCTCTTGGCTCCTGGAAGTTTAAATAGATGACTGTCAAACATTCAGTCTGTGTGCTTCTCTCTCACCAAACCCCCAACAGATCCTAGTCCTGTACTAAGAGATTTGGGAATTTCCAGTCCTTCCTGTGTTTCATTCACCTGGCATCTACTCTGGCTTTTCTATGGTCAGGTCTGCACTGGTACAGCTTGTGTGCTAGACTGTGCTCATCTCCCAGTCTGGTACAACAGATCCTTCCTTTTGACCTTCTAGGTTGTCTTAGTCTGGAAATCTGACACACTCTGTCTCTTTATGGATTCTGCTGCTCCAAAAGTTGTTCTGATTGACTTTTTAGAGGTATTTAAAGGAATTTGTGGGAAAACTCAGGTGAGTCCCTGCTTTCATTCTGCCATATTGGCTCTGTCAGTTGTTGGTCTTCATAATGCTGTTATTGTTAACACATTTTTCTCCTTATTATTCTCATTTCACTCACTAATTTATAAAAAGTTTTCAAAATTGTTCTTCTGCATAATATTGACGTTATAGTATAAATGGTTTATCTGGTTCTCTTCACTTTTTTCTGATAGAATTTGATACAAGTGTTTCTATGCTTCTTTGAAATCAAGCGTGAGACTCAAGAGCCTTGGGAATAGCAGTTTACCCCCAAAAGCCAGTCCAGTCTAGGCTCTATAGTCATCTCTGACAGGAAAGTTATTGTGCAGAAAGGGCTTACCCCACCACTACCAGCAACAATTGCTGACCAACTATCACCAACAAGAAGATAAGCACAGGAACCTGCCATTGACAGCATCACACCCTGTACCCTCACCTCATCTCCAGATCATCAGTTCTGTTTCCAGACTGCTCACAGCCATCATCTGGGGAAGCAGCTCTGGTGGAGAAGGTGCCACCCATCCTGACCAAATGCCAATCAACCTATCCACCCAGGGAAGACAAGCCAATCCAGCTGAAGGAGCAAGGCGTTCTAGTGAAGAGTCAGGAGGCAGAATGTGCCAGTCAGCTCAGATAACTAACACTTTGTCCATCATCTCCCCTCAGGCTCTGAAGGAGATACCCAGGACCTTGAACACAAGAGCCCTGAGAATGGTTATGCTTTCAGCCCAGTCTCCTCAGCCATCATTCTGGGAAGGAACCTCTGTCAATACATAGCCTGGAAATTGCTCCTGCAGGTTCCTGATCTCAGTCTTCGACACTGTTAAATAAACATCAGAAACTGATAATATTTTATCAGTGGAAATGACATTAAAAGAAAGGCATTATTATCTACTTTGCCACTCCACCCTAAGAACCACAAGATCTTTTGATCTGACTTGGATAGTTCCATATGTGTTGTCTCTCCCATTAGAATGCTAGTTTCTAGATTGTCTTATTTTTCTATTTTTCAATTATTTCTACTGGGGCAGCTAAACGACCCAGTGGCCAGAGCACTGGGCTCAGAATCAGGAAGACTCATCTTCATGAGTTCAAATTTTGCTTCAGACACTTACTAGCTCTATGACACTGCACAAGTCACTTAAACTGTTTGCCTCATCTTTAAAATGATCTGGAGAAAGAAATAGCAAACCACTCCAGTATCTTTGCCAAGATCACCTCAAAATGGGGTCATGGAGAGTCAGACACAACTGAATGATGATACTTTCTATATTTTATACTGTCTCTTCCTTCTCTGCTTAACAAGTACTTTGCATAGAGTAATCACTTAATTAATTTTTCATTCACTCATTGTAAGACAGATAAACAGCACACAGGAGGGCTGCTAGAACAGATTCACTCTTGATCTTGTCAGACAGGAAAATCACTAGGAAACAGTTAATAATCTTACTTTATTCTAGTCTAGTTTTCTCAGAAGAGGTTTGCCGATAAGGGGAAGACAAACTCCTACAGCATTCCTTAATCACTCTTCTTGCAGGGGCCAGAGAGAAGGGGAGGCAACAACCCCTACATCTCAATGGGGTCAATTGAGACAAGCACAACTTTGTGCATTTCCCTAAATCCCTTCAAGCCTCAAAGGGGACCAGTTGAGGCACACACAGCATTGCAGCTTGTGCATTCAACCCTAAGTTCCCCACTTACTTACCAGTGCCCACCTACTTTAGAGGGCAACCGATAAAGAAGGATTATTGTCAGCAACAGCCTCACAAGTTTACATCACCTCATCCCTGTATCTCACTGGGCAGTTACAGTAGGTATTTATATTATTTATCATTATATAATGCTGTGCAAATATAGTGGAGATGCTTTGAATCATAACTGTGAGAACTCATGTTTAATACCTAGGAATAAGAGATTGTTATGGCTATGGATCCTGGGAAACTGAACTTTAAGAAATAATAACAAAAATCCACTTCATACACACTAAAATCCACCTAACTTACACTAAAATCCACTTTACTTACACTCATTCATCCCTGATTTCTTACAGCACAATGGTATTCCATTAATTCATATACCAAAATTTTTTAGCTATTCTTCAATTGATTGGTATCCCTTTAGTTTCTATTTTTTGCCAGTATAAAAAGTTTCAATAACTATTTCTTTTACATGTACAGCAAAGAAATGCTACTAGCATAAAAGAAGTCTGGAAAGGTATATGGAGGCTTTGAATAGCAAGACAATGACTTTCTGTATCTTGTCATGTAGATAATGTACAATAATTGACTTTATTTTGACAGAAGAACAATGTTTTCTACTAACATGAATATCACAACCATTGACTTTTTCTTTTGACATAAGAATGATATGTTTTCTGCTAGCATAAATATTACTCAGGGAGTGTATGAAAATGAAATGCAGTAATGGAACAACTCTTGTTATAGAAGTTAGGTGGCATCAACAAAGCAGGGGAGAAATCCCATGGGATAAGAAGGCCTATCGGCTAAACAATGGCAGGGATGCTTGGACTTGACTGCTCCCCTTAAGCAATGAGTTGTTAATACGGTGAGAAGTAATAGACCAAAAGGTTTGCATCCATTCAAAATTTGTTTGTTTACATTAAAAGCTGAGTGACAATAGTAAAGTCATAGGACCTATTTTTCTCATTTATAAATTGGGGAGAGGGATGAATCCTCTGATTCTCAGTGGCACTATGAAGATCAAATGAAATCGATAAAGCAGATCGTTGTCTTATAGACAGGTGTTTAGGTTAAGGAGGAGGTCAGAAAAGGTAGGGTCATCCTATATTTTCCTATAATCCAGGGGATTGAAGTTAATTGTCTTCCTCCTTGAATTTCTGTCTAGCCATATTTGAAATTCTTTAGATTCTAAGAAGTTTGAAATAAATATGTGCCTCTGGGAAAGTCAGGACTAAGCTGGGGATATGATATAACAACAACATTATTTACATACTATTTAGTCTAGGCATTGTGCTAAGGTCTTTGCAATTATTATTTCATCTGATTCTCACAGCAATCCTAGGAGGCAGGTGCTATTATCATCCCCATTTTACAGATGAAGAAACTGAAGCAAATAGAGGTTAAAGTGACTTGTTCAGGGTCATATAGCTGGTGTCTGAGGTCAGATTTGAAGTCAGGTCTTCCTGGCTCTAAGACTAGCACCATATCTCCTAAGGCACTTAGCTATCATATATGTGTTTGTGTGTGTGTGTATACATATACATATACATATACATATACATATACACATACACATACACATACATATACATCTATACGTAAGCTTTATTTGATTCTGATTTGTGTGTATGAGAGAGAGAGAGAGAGAGAGAGGGAGAGACAGAGACAGAGAGAGACAGAATCAGAGAGACAGAGAGAAAAAGAGGGGCAGAATCAGAGAGAGAGAGAGAGAGAGAGAGAGAGAGAGAGAGAGGGAGATTGATTACTGGATGATAAAGAACATATTTGTGCCTTTCTCCCTCTTGACCTAAACAGATATTACTTTTCCTCTACAAATATTTCGTTGATGACTCCAGTCCTCATTGATTTATCTCAGAGAAATAGTGAAATATGCAGGACAATCCTACTACTTCGTATTGAGCCTGGTGCGTGCACGATGAAGGATGATTCCATCCAGGAATCGTAGAATCATGATTCCAGTGCTGCAAAGGACTTTAAAGAGTATTTAGGCCAGTTCCATTTTACAGGGAAGAAAGCTGGAACCTGTAAGGGGGAAATGCCTTTCCTGCCATCATAAACTTAATGAGGGATGTGGGTATTGAGTTTGAACCTAGGTTTCATGATTCCATTGGAGGATAGCCTCTGGTCCTTCTTCTCATCAGCATAGGGGTAACCCATCCTTCTCCACACTAGCTCCCATCCTGAGAACAAAGCACAGGTCTCACTCTTCTTTAGGATCAATCCTGATGGAGGTCTGGAACTGGAAATAACTTGAAACTCTGACTTCGATATCTAGTTCTTGTTTGATCTTGGGCAGACTGCTTCTCCTCAAGGGGCCTCAGTTTCCTTATATGTAAAGTAGGGATAATAATAGGATAATATTTATACTACCAATCTCATAAAATTATTGTGGAGAACGTATTTTGTAGAAATGGCATTGCAAGGAAATATTATTATTATATAGCAGAATTATTATGCTGAAAACAGTGTGCTGCTCTGTCCTTGGGTTCTCTTGATTTAGATCAATTAAACACCATTTATTAAATGCCTCCTATGTGCCAGGCACTCTACTAGGCACTGAGTACATAAAGACAGAAGTGAAGCAATCTCTGTCCTCAAGAAAGAAACAATCCAAGAGAGAAGCCACATTTAATAAAAATAATAACATAATATCAGTCAGCATTGGCATAATGCTTTAAGATTTCCAAAGCACTTTATGGATGCTAACTCATTTGATCCTCATAACAACCCTGTGAGGTAGGTGCTATTGTTATCCTCATTTCATAGAATAAAGAGACATACAGGGAGGTCAAGTGATATGCCCAGTACCATGCAGCCAATAAGTGTCTGAGTCAGTTCTTTCCGCCTCCCAGCCTGGTTTATGAACAGAGCCACATAAGTAAATGCAAAATAAATACAAGGTAATTTGGGGATGGTGAAAGAGAGTCCACAGCAGCTGGGGAGGGAGTATGTCACAAAAGGTTCCTTGTAGGGAATGTCTTTTGAGTCCAGCTTTGAAGGAAAATTTGGATCCTGAGAGGCAGAGGTGGAGAAAAGATGGGAGAAAAGCATGGAAATGTAGATAGCATTAGGAAAAGCAAGATGGTCAGCTTGGCTGAACCACAGAATGTGTGAGGGGAAGTTATATATAGCAACTCTGAAATTCCACTTTACACCCATTAGATTTGCAACATGAAAAAAGATGACAGAAAAGGGAAAATGGCAAGTGCTAGAGGCACTATGGGGAAACTGACACATTAACACACTGTTAGTGGAGCTGTGAACTGGCCCAGCTATTCTGGAAAGCAATTTGGGACCATACCCTAAAAGTCATCAAACTGTTATATATCATATAGATAAAGATATGACTGACCCAGGGATATCTATACCAGGCCTATGCCCCAAAGAAAACAAAGAGATAAAGGAACAAAATGATCAAGGGAATGGTTTCAGTGTAACCTGGGAAAATTTGTATAATCAGATGTAGAGTGACATGAAAAGAACTTGGAGAACAATCTGTATAATAAAGATAGTGTTATAAAGACAAACAAATTTGAAAGACTTAAGAACTCTGATCAATGCAACTATAATTCTACAGGATAGATGATGATCTATCCTACTTATTTCCTGGTAGAGATATAGAATGAACCACACATTTTTGGACAAGGCCAAAGTGGAAATTCCTTTTGCTTGACCATGAGTATTTATCATAAGGGTTTTCTTTCCCTTTTCTTTTCTTTTCTTTTCAATGGGAAGGAAGAGAAGTGGGAGGGAAAGTAAACACTTGTGTGTTAATCTGCAAAATGAAATTTAAGAAAAAAAATGTAGGTTGGAGCCAACTTGTGAAGGGTCCTAAATGCCAAACAGGAATTTGTGTATGTTCCTAGAAGCCAATGATTTTGTCAATCAGATAAATTACATGGTCATACTTACGTTTTAGGGTTATCACTTTTACTGTTATATGGAAAATTGTTTGGAGGGGAAACTTGAGACAAGGAGACCAATTAGGAGGCTATGAGTCCAGAGAATGAGGACCTGAATTAGAATGGTGGCCATTTAAGTAGAGACAAGGGAATGAATGCAAGAGATATTTAAGATAAATTTGGTGATATTTGGCAACTAATTAGATATGTTGGATGAGAGAAAATGAGTAGTCAAAGATGATTTAATCATGGACCTGACTGGAAGGATGGTGGTATCATAACCTGAAACAGGAAAATTCTAAAGAGGTATAGGTTTTCTACATGGAAAAAAAAGATGAGTTCTTTTCAGGATACACTGAGTTTGAGATGCCTACAAAACATCCTATATGAAATGCCAGAGGGCAAATGGTGATATGGTATTGGTGCTCAAGAGAGATACAAAAGATGGATATATCAATATGGGAGTTATCTACATACTGATGGTACTTGAACCTATGGAAGCTTATGAGGTCACCAAGAAAGAATAAAGAAAGGGAATTATAAAGGGAAAACACAAAGCCTTGGGTGATAAATACTCAGAAACAGGATATGGATAATTACCTTTCAAAGTAGGCTGAAAATATGAAGTTAGATATGTGGGGGGGAACAAAGAGAAGAACAGTGTAATAAAAATTAATAGCAGAGCAAATATTCAGGAGGAGAGAATGGTCAGCAATGTAAAATTGCTACAGAAAAATAAAAAAAAGTTTAAGGATTGGGAAAAGGATACTGGATTTGATTGAAGAGGAAATTGGTAACTTTGGAGAGAAGCAGTTTTAATTGAGAGATAAGGCCGGAAAGTAAACTACAAGGAGGTGATAAATATATGGAAGAAGAGCAAGTGGGAAACAATGACTGTAAAAAGCTGTTATCAGGAGCTTAGGTGCAAAAGGGTGGAAAGACATATGATAGTAGATTGAGAGGATAGTAGGGACAAAGGAGAAATTTTTGAGTATGAGGTAGACCTGGGCGTAGGTGTGAGGAAAGGAGCTAGGAGATGGGGAGAGATCAAAGATTAGAGAGGAGGGTGATTACTATGGTGACAATGTGCTGGAGAATGTACAAGTGAATGGGATCAAGAGTAGAATGGAGATGCTGGTCTTCGTTAAGAGAGAGAGATCATATTCATCAAAGACTGCGGTAAAGGAGGAGCAAATGGGGTGATTATGTCAAGTGGTTTTATAATATAAAGAGAGGAAGAAGACAGAACTCATGAAGAAGAGCTTTTTCTCAATACAGTCCCCTGGTAAGTTCTAATGTGGAGCAGTCCTCTGCTGAGAGAGTTGGAGAAAGTTGTAAGGAGGCTTGAAGAGAGAAGATTTGGAAGAGTCAGATAGAAAAAGTGATGATCAGTGAATGAGGGGTAAAAGGCAACAATGCTTTGATGTAATGAGAGCTCAATAGAAATGAGGAAAACCTAGTTTTGTAATGGACCTAGCCATTACAATTGGTTGGTTAGAACAGGTCCTTTGTGAGTAGGAGTAGTATGAGGCAGATAGTGGGAGAAATTCAGGGTGGGGTTTTAAAAGGGATGAGCGGTAATAAAATAAGGTATCAAAGGATTCAACAAGAGAAGACAATGTAATGCTGAACTTGTTTACTATAGTGTCAAGATCTGGAAGAGAGGAAAGTGATTTTACATTCATCATCCCTTACCCTCCAGACTAGAAATATTAGAGTTGGAATATTTCCATCAAACATTCTGTCCCATGCCTACAGAAAAGTAACATGTTATTGTTCTGATTTTCCAGGTGAGGAACTTTGTGAAATGACAAGCTCAAGACTACCTACCACATGGTTAGTTAATGGCATAACTCTACTTAAAGACCAGATCTCCTCATCAGCTCCATCTCCATTAATTCATGATAAGCTAGGTTTATGGCCTGCTTAAAAGTGCAGATAATTTCTTGACAAAGAGTGATACCATTTCCATCTCCATCCCCTCCCCACTTACCCAAGCTAAATGAAATTGTCTCTTTTATCAGTCAATTGCATTCAAGTCAACAGTGCAGTGAGTGAGTAATAGTGCATTTAGTGAAAATCTGACTCCTAAAGGCTATGCAGAATGTAAACAGATATGAGATGCAGAATTAACAGCCAAAGTCCATCCTAGGAGAGGGAGGAATTCAGAGTCGGTGACTAGGGAAAAAAGATATGCTTTCAGATGAGATATGAAAAGATGAAGAATCAATGAAGTGGAGAGATAGGAGGGAGGCTTTTCCAGATGGCAGGAATTGACTCTGGGAGATTTCCCTAATTACATTCATGGTGAAATATTTGTGTTTGAATGACATGGATTAATTACATATTTGAGGAATAAAATGATTTTCAGCTTGTACATGATTTTCTTTGTCAGGTGAGACAGAGGCAGGTCTGTAGGAGTAAAATCCATGACTGCCCCCAAACTGAAACACATGTGCAGTGCCTAAGGGATGCAGGTGGGACCTGGAATTGAGTTCCAGAAACATTCCATCTTAAAGGTCCATGGAGCCCAACACTGCTCTCCTCCTTGTGTTTCCAGACCTCATCAATTCCATGACTTGAATGATCCTCTCTCTTTTTTTTTTTTACCTTTTCAATGAACCAGTTCCTTTTGACCTCAATATAATGAAGTCAAAGGTCAATATTCACACTTAGAACCTCATTGGATCCATCTCATTTCTGTTGTATAGTGGGCATAAATCCATCCTGAAAATCCTTCAGGGAATTCTCAACTCATTATCTGTAATAGAGAAGAAAAAGTTGATCTATTTTGGCTTATTTCTGACCTCAACCCAATTTAGGTCCCAAGTTATCTGTACTTACAAGGGATCAGCTGCTTCTGTTGATTTCCTAGAGACTACTCTAAACCTTTGTGAAGCCACATACCTTATTTCATCACTTTGCCTGAGATAATTGCCAGGATAATTGATTCTGTTTTCCAATTTGGACCATGTTCCTCATTTGCTCCTTCCTTTAGTGGAAGGAGCTGACTCCCTGCCTGCCTATAAATTAATCAATTAATCCATCAACAAATACTTACTAAGTGTTTGTTATGTGTAAGGCACTATACTTGGGAGACATAAAGACAAAAAGGAAACATTTCCTACCCTCAAGGAATTTACCTTTTATTTGGGGAGATGATATATAAATGTGTAAACATATATACAAATATCTAGACTAAAGGCATCTAGAAAACCCCTTTGAACTTAGATTCAACCTCTAGAATCTAACCTCTCTTACCTCTCTTTGTCCTTTGTTATACAGATCTAAACACAATCACATGATAATGTGATTATGGTCTCACGAGAGGTTAGATTTATTATATATGTGAAATGGTTAAAATAATCCAAGCAATCTATCAACAAATTTAGGGTTATGTGCTTCAAACTACAAGTACAGAAAAGAACAAAGTGCCTTCCCTTCCCTTCCCTTTCTCTTCCCTTTCCCATCCTTTCCCTTCCTTTCACCCTCCCCTCTTCCTTCCTTCCTTCCTTCCTTCCTTCCTTCCTTCCTTCCTTCCTTTCTTTCTTTCTTTCTTTCTTTCTTTCTTTCTTTCTTTCTTTCTTTCTTTCTTTCTCTTTCCTTTTCTCTCTGTCTCTCCCTGTCCCTGTCTCTGTCTCTGTCTCTTCCATAAACTAGTCAACTTTAAGAACAGGGCATTTTATTTGGCTCACAAAAACTGATCCCTTTGTCCCTTGCTATTGACATTGTATATCCAAGGCAGAAAAGCAGAATGTTCTATCGATTTGGCCTTATTAAAAGAAGATATGATCTATTACTGCTTCAAACAGACCCAAACTAATGTTATTTGTTTTCAATTGGAAAAACTGGGCTCCTTGCTTTATGACAATGGGGGAGGTGGGCAGCTGAGCTATAAGAGCAAGAAGGCAGCAACTGCTGGTAAAAGCCCTACTGAGGGCATCAGCTTGTTTTTCACTCTGATACTTCCTTTAGGAAGTTTGTATTCAATCTGTGTATCAAGCTGATTGAAATCTCAAGTACAGAATATACCAAAAGCTAAAGCAGTGAGGATTCTATTATGAGGTCCACAACAGCTGTGTTCTTGTCCTTGACAGCAGCATCCAAGCCCTTTCCTATTCTCTTAGTTGTATCATCATCAAAGGTCATGATAGTGGGGAAGTCAGCAGGCCTGGGGCACTGACAACTTAAATTTCTGACCGCTGAACAGGGGGAAAAAGGCAGCCATCTGGCCCACAGCATGGAAAGAAGGTGACCAAGGACATTCAGGGAAACTGTAACTTTTCCACAGAAAGGCTATGAAAAGTCTAGTGCCCATGTAGACTTAGGATTTGGAAGTCTTACCCCACTAGGATCATAGGATTTAGAACTGGAAAAGACCTTGGAGATCATCTAATACAACCCTTTCATTTTATACATAAAGATACTGAGACCCAGGCAGGTGATTTGCCTAGGATTGCTCAGGTAGTAAGCAGTAGTACCCGGATTTGAACCCAAGTCCACTGATTCCAAATCAAATCTATTTTTCTACAATATCATGCCATGGACAGCTGGATAACATAGTAGATAGAACCCCAGGACTGGAGTCAGAAAGACTCATCTTCCTGAATTCAAATCCAGCCTCACATAGTTATTAGTTGTGTGACCCTGGGCAAGTCACTTAACCCTGTTTGCCTCTGTTTCCTCATCTGTAAAATGAGCTTGAGAAGGAAATGATAAGCCACTCCAGTATCTTTACCAAGAAAATCCCAAAAGGGTAATGAAGCATTCAATAGAAATGAAAATGACTGAATGACAATACCATTCTATAGTGCTTGATGGCCTACAAGGAGATTGATTCTTTGTTCTAGGTTTTAAAGAATACAGGATTTTAGCATGGTGGAAAGAGAGAAGGTTAGGGTTACAGAGAACAAAAGGCAAAATACTGGCTGAGGCTACTGAATTTAAACAGGCCACTAGTCTCTGTGGGTGGCCCTTTTCCTGATTCCTTTGACTTAAAAAACATGCCCCCTCTACTTCTGGCTCATCCAAGATGGGGCTTCCTTGCCCTGGAACAGCCTACAACTTTGGAGGTTCAATGACCATTCAATATCCCATTAGTGACTTCCTCCTGGAGAAATTTGTGTGTGTGTGTGTGTGTGTGTGTGTGTGTGTGTGTGTGTGTGTGTGTGTGTGTGTGTGAAGACACTAAGGCTAGCCAATCTTCGCTCTCCTGCTGGCCTTGTTCCTGGATTCCTTTGAATTTCCAAATGCCTCCCCACTAAATTACCTTCATCCTCCACGCCCATCTAAACTCTTGCTATTTGAATGTAAGCATACTAAGAGAAAGGACCATTTTTTTATTTGCATTTTTATGCCCAGTGCTTGATACTATGCCTGGCACATAGTAAACATTTAATAAAAACTTGTTTCCTTCCTACTTTGAATATAACAATGTAATAGCAGTTAAGGCCTCTTATATTGGCCCTTTGGGGCTTTTAAGACCCTGTGCATCCTTGTCTCCTTCCTTGATTTCCAGACTTACACTTTTTACGCCTTCATGGACTCAGATCTACTAAGCATCTTCAAACACAACACTCCCCTTTACAAGTAATTCTTTTGCAACAAGCCAATTGGAAGTTCAAGCCATCTGACATTATTTTAACAGTCATCTTGATCTATATCTTGCCACTGGACCCAGATGGCTCCGGAGGAAAAAGTGAAGCTGTTGACTTTGTACAGCCCTCCCTCACTTAAATCCAAGTCAGCTGCAAGTCATGGCATCACCTTCCTGATACCATGGTTCTCCTCCAGGACGAAGGAAAAACAACAACAATAATTTTAGTTGGAGCAGGAAATTACCAAATGGAACAAAGATGGAATACCGCAGCTAATCTTAACATTCTTGACATTGAAAAAAGACTCAAATGTGTTTACATTCTTTTGAACTTTTAAAAAAAAGCTTACGATCATTATTATTATTATTAGTGCTAAAGGACGACCTCTTCAATATCAAGTAAATCTTCCATGGAGGATTACCAGAATCACCCACAATGAGATTTATCTTCTCTCTCTAACATTCATAAATCTACAAGCATAATCTCCTAAAGGCACAGGTCTCATCATATCACTCCCCTGCTTAAAAGATTTTAGTAGCTCCCTATTGACTCCTAGGATAAAATCCAAATTCTTCAGTCTGACTAAATGTACATACCTCTATAGTATGGATCCATACTAACTTCTTAAAATCTCTTCATTTTCCTTCTCTATGAGCACTCTCCCTCCATTTTCCACACTGCTCCTTGCCTTTAAGAACTTGAACATCCTGATCTTCATGCCAGAAGTACCCTTCTGCTGAATCCATATTTTCCTTCCAAATGTAGCTCAGGTACATGTCCTCAATGAAACCTTGCATGACCATCCCATTTGTAAATGATTTCCCTTCGCCCCCCATACTTATCTGTGTAGATTTCACCTCCAAGCCCCCTGTAGAATATAAACTTTTTGGAGGACAGATTCTCCCTCTCTCTGTGTCTCTTTCTGTTTTTCTCTCTGACTCTGTTGGTCTGTCTCTCTCTGTCTCTGTTTTTCTCTGTTTGTTTCTGTCTGACTCTGTCTCTGTTTCTCTGTCTCACATAATTTCAAAAACACTTGTCATAATACTATTTTAAATAACAACGATATCTCAATATCTTCCATTTGTGTAGCAATGTATAATATTATATTTGCATTATTTTAATTAATCTTCACAACAACCTTTTGAAGCAGATAGAATGGGGATTATTTTCTGCATTTTACAGTTAAGAAAAACTACAGAATCAGAGTAATTAAGTGACTTATGTGAGGTCATCAAACTGGCACGACAGAATTATTATTTCTGTTCTTTCCACTATAACACACTTTCTCTCTGTTTCCCCTTTCTCACAGTTTACCTAGTTTGAATGCTTGGCAGTTCAGCTCAAGAGAAGACCTCAGTGTCCGATATATTTTCTTGCCAGATAATCTTCAGAATCTTCCTAAGACATTTCAAAGAGAAACAATTCAATATCCTGACATGGTCCTGGTAGGCTGTGCAGGTTTTACAGGCTTACAACAATGAGGTCAGCACAATGGCTCTGGAGACCTTCACTTTAGTATGCAGCCTGATACCTATTTTCTCCCACACTTTACTTAGGAGCCTTCCAAATGGTGACTGAAGTTTTAAAAGGTAATTGTTCAAGTTTTACTCCCATAGAAGTGTTTACATTGGACATGAAGGAGAAATTGATCATTAATTTATAGTGGAAAAGGGCTTTAGAATCCTCCAGTTCAATCTCCTCACTTTAGAAATGAGGAAACTGTAGGTAGTAGTATTAGGTAGGGGAAGTCCCTACAGAAGGTACTTTCTGAAGGCCATCAAGGTGATTAAACTGAAGAGTTGGAGCTTACCCCTTGATGGCTCTATTCACAATTCAAAAAATTCCTATGATAAAATGTTAAATCCATGAGGGTTATTTTATTTATTTATTTAAAGTTGTGAACATGTGTGGTGCTCCTTGAATCACATAAAATTGGTAGTTGTTTAATGTGTCAATAAGGAATAACTTAACAACAGCAACAATAATAATGGAACATAAATATACAAAGGACTTATGATTTCATCAGCATAAGAATCCCCATGGTGGGAATTCCCCTCCATGAGCATAAATCACAACCCATTTGGTTTAATACTTAAGTCCCAAGGAATGGCCTAATAGTATAGAGGTTAAGTAACCTGACCAGGGTCACAAAGCTATTAAGGGTCAAAGGTGACATGTGAATGGACTAGCATGACACCAGGCCCTACACTCTCTCTAATACACCATGCTGCTTTTATCCATGAATGACAATAGCAATAATAGTAAAGCATGTAGCTTAAAGGACCCTATCAAGCCTCCTATAAAAAACACCACTCCTGATTTATAGATAACCTTCAGGAGTTGGATCCATACCATGATTGCTAGATTTAAATTATTTATCTCATACATCCTGTCTACCCAACTAGAGTTTCAATTATCCTTAAGGGCTTCTCTGGGTCCTTCAGAGCACTCAACACAGAGCCTTCCACACAGTAGCTACTCAGTACATAATTGTCAGGGAATTGATTGATTACAATTGTAAGACCTAAGGCATCTAATAATTTACATGTTGCTCCTCTATTAGAATGCCACTCTTTGAGGAGAGGGGCTGCTTTTGACTTTCTTTATATCCCCAGTATTTATTTAGCTTTGTGTCTGGAACATTGTAGTGATTTGGTAAAAGCTCATTTGATCAGAATTAAAGTCAGCTAGTCATGAAACTAGAGAGAGGGACAGTTGATAATTTCACTGGTATCCATAAAATGAAAAGAAAGGACCAGGGGTCAGGCCACCAAAGGCACTGGATAGATCTCTGCATGGAAAACACAGAGAAACAAAGAAAGGTATTGCACAGGATAGGAAAGCATGAAGAAATTGTGATCTGGAATTGTGAACTGTCAATTTGCAGTGATTGAAGAAATGATCACCCTGATAAAATCATGCATTCACTCATTCATCCTACAAGTTTTCTTTGTCCCTTGGAGTATAGTTTAGACAATAGAGTCTTAGAGTTGTAAATGATCATAAAGATTGTGGGCAAGTCATTTTACCTTTGTGTTCATTGGTTTCTTCATCTGCCAAATAATAGGGATGGAGAGGACAACCTCTGGGGTACTTTACAACTCATCAGTGTGTTGTCTCATGAACCATCTAATTTCAGAGAAACCAATTGAGTTCCAGAAATGCTCAATGTCACACACCTAGTTAGTAGAAGAATTGGGATTAATCTAGAATGATTTCTATTCTACCTAACCATTGTATTTCACCTCTGGGAGGGAAGGGTTTAAGAAGTTCCATGGAGGAAGGATGATAGTGGTGGACATCCATTCAAGAAGACCCAATTTGACTTCTATAATCTTCCATTTAGTATTTGTACAACCTTAAGTAAGTCACTGAACAACACTAGACCTCTGCTCCTCATGTATAAAATGATAGGTTTTGATTAAATGACCTCAAAAATCTCTTTTGTCTCTAAATTGATGATCCTATGAGCTAGAGAAAGGGAAATGGTCAAGTTTAAAGCAAAAAGAAAATAGCAAAGTGCCTCCTGAACTTAAATTCTAGTACAAATTCAAGCACTAGAAGTCACAAGATTCAAAGCTGATTTACAAAATCTCCTGACTTACAAAAGAGAAGACTGAGACACCCAAAGGGAACTTAACTTGCCCAGTCACACAGGTAGTGAGTGAGTAGTAGTATCAGGACTCTAATCCTTGTCAAGGAGATATCATGGTAAAGTGGGTGGGGCACTAGACTTGGAATCAAGAAGACTTGAGTTCAGGGGGCGGCTAGGTGGCACAGTGAATAGAGCGCCGGCCCTGGAGTCAGAAGGACCTGAGTTCGGTCCCAGGCCTCAGACACTTAACACACACAAAAACCTAGCCGTGTGACCTTGGACAAGTTACTTAACCCCAATTGCCCTCCAAAAGGCAAAAAAAAAGAAGAAGACTTGAGTTCAGATCCTGCCTTAAACTCTTAAGAGCTGTGTGACCCTCACCTTTCTAAGCCTCAGTTTCCTCACATGGAAAAAGAAGGGGTTGGAATACAAGGCCTTTAAGTTACTTCACTTCTAGCTCTGAGGATCTGAATTTAGGTCCTTTGATTCCAGAGTGAGACCTAATCTGACTTTAACAAGACTTTCTCTGCTTTTTCTAGCTGTAGTAATTTGCACCAGTTTGACACCCTTGGTGTCCTGAAACACTTGTAAGCAGCTTATAGAAAGACTTTCATGGGGCAGGGAGTAGGTAGGTGGATGTGGGAGGGGTGACTTTCATGAGGTCACTTTTCATAGAGTCCATTAGTACTTAAAGTACAGTCATTTCTTGAGTACCTACTCTTCAAAAGATACCTTTAATTTTTTTTAAATAACCATTTAAACATAAGTGGTTTCCTTTGTAATTGTATTTCATTTAATGCACTTAAAAATATTATTCTAAGGTAACTGCCAGAGGAGTCCATGACATAAAAAACAACAACAACAACAAAAAAAAACCCACTTTAGAATCCCTATTCTATGGATGCCTTCCATTCATTCTGAATGTATCTTGCTTTAACTGACTCATGCATGTATTCTTTCCTCCACTAGAATACATGCTTCTTGAGAGTAAATATTGTTTCTGCTTTTACTTTCCATACCAAGCATTCACCACAGTGCCTAGCACATAGTAATCACTTAATACATGTTTATAATTTGATTGATGAGTTGGTTACAAAGATTGATAGAGAACTGAGAGTTGGGTCCTACAATTAAGTGTTTATCATGGAAGCCAGAACACCTCCCCCCTTAAACCTCCCACAATTGCAGGAGTGAGATGTTGCCTTTGCCCCAAAACAGTCTTGTTTTCCTTCTCCTTTTCCTTTTCCGATGTTCTTAAAAAGCTGAGAATAGTTTATCTCTGCATTTGTAAGTTTATTTGTGGCTGCAATTCTGAGGCTCATCATGGCAGTTTTATGAGAAAGCCAGGCCCATTGTCTTTAGAAAACTAAAGTGATTAACATTGATGTGTTTTGTTACCCAATTGTTTAAATTATAATAACTCCCCAGCAGAGTATTTTTTAAGTCCAGCTGTGTTTATGGATTAAGATCTCCTGACTCAAATATTTACAGTGTTCCAAAAATTAAGAGAACATACAGTGTCAGGATTTTTCCATATGGTACTCCTCCTGATGGAAGTCTTTTGGTTAATTTGGAACACAGGTTCAGAGGCAATTTCAGGAGACACCATCAAGTACAGGAAATTGGTCATTCATACACATGTGAAATAGCCATGTTGGGTTTCTCTTACTGAACCCTTTGTTTGCACTGGGAGCTCTGAAGACAGAAAGGGAGGAAGAAGAATGACAGAATTCTAGCAGAGTTCATGATTGTGTCTCTTGAGGGAGCAGGAGCACAGGGGTCAAGTGATTTGTTCAAAGGCACTCAGCACATTAGGGGCAGGAGGACAAACTGAACTTCATACAATGTCACAGAAACATAGAGTATTAGAATCTCAAAAACAGAAAAAAAAACTTCATTGGTTATCTGATATAATTCATTCATATGTGTGAGGAGGAAGGGAATGTTATGTTCTCAACATGGGAAACAATTAGAAAATAATATCCTAAACAATATAATTTAGAGCTAAATTCACTGGTCTACTTAATCCTCTCTGAACTGAGCATTCCATTTCCCTCCTATGTGCCTTTGTATAATCTATCCCCTATTCTTGGAATGTACTCCCTTTTCTGATTTTCTTTTTAGAGTCCTTCAGGCCCTAGCTCCTGGGTAGCCTTCTCTGAAAAATTTTTCCCAATTCCTTTAGCTATGATTTCTCTTCCTTCCTTCCTTCCATTTTTCCATCCTTCCTTTCTCTTTCTTTCTTTCTTTCTTTCTTTCTTTGCTTCCTTCTTTCTTTCTTTCCTTCTTTCTTTCCTTCTTTCTTTCTTTCTTTCTTTCTTTCTTTCTTTCTTTCTTTCTTTCTTTCTTTCTTCCTTCCTTCTCCTCTTTCCCTTTCTCTCTTTCTTCTTCTCTTCCTCCCCCTATAATTGTCACACACATATGCATGCATACACACATACATATATGTGTATATGTGAACTGGGCACACATAGAACCATTAGAGAATAATATCCAAGAGTAGATCATTAAACAACTTGGTTCTTAAGAATTTCATAGGCTAAGGGGGGAGACAACATGCAAACAATGTATAAACGAGCTATATTCAGGATGAATGAGAGATAATCATCAGAAAGAAGGCACTAGCATTAAAGATGATCAGTGGCTGCTCTTTGATGTGATAACAGCCTCTAAGGAATTCAAAGAAAGGAAGAGATCTATTCAAATTATATTCGGAGGAATATGATGGCCTAAAATAAATGTACGTGTCTTTCAAAGTTTTAAGCACTATGCAGATACAAAGAAAAATCCCTAGACTTAATAGTAATTGGAGCATAGGTTTTAGAGCTGGAAGGATATTAGCTATATTTTTATTTATTTAATTTTTAATTTATGGAATAAAACAAGCATTTCCATAACAGTATAATAAAAAGATGGTTGCATATGAAACTACAAATCTATTATGTACAACTTGCTATTCCTTTTAAATATATAATAAAGTTATCACGTATTTTTTCCCTCCTTATTCCCTGCCCCTGCCCTAGAGAGAGCTACCATTAGACAGAAATAGGTAATATATGTGTATATATCTCCATATACACATATACATATATGTATATATACAAGTATATGTGTGTATATTCACATATATACACATATACATACATGTATATATGTACAATTATTCTATACATATTTATCATTTCTCTCTCAGGATGCAGATAGCATCTTTCTTAATGTCCTTTATTTTTAATTTGTTTATTTATAATAGTCAAAATGCCTTCATTTTATTAATGAGAGTCCACAGAGGTGAAATGACTTACCCAAGGTAAAGCAGGTAACAAGTAGCAGACCTTATCCTCTGATTTCTAGTCAATGTTCTTTACATAACACTATGAGCTCCTTCTCCTTCCTCATCTCACATCTCTCAGATGCCTTCTGCCACTATCTTCCCCTTCACTTCTGTCTCACATGATAAAGTAATCTTTCTCCTTATCCAGGCTAATTCCTCTACCTGTTCAAGGGATCCCAATCTATCCCATTTCGTCCAACACATTACTCCCCTGTCATCCCCAAGCTACCAACCTTATCTTCAATATTCTCCTGTCTACTGGGGCCTTCCTTAAACATACAAACATACCCTTACTTCTTGCGTCCTCAAAAAGTCCTCACTTGATTCTTCCATCCTCACTAGCTATCCTGATATATCTGTTCTGCCCTTTGTGGTTAAATTCCTTGAAGAGATGGTCTACACTAGGTGCCTCCACTTTCTCTCCTCTCACTTTCTTCTTAACTCCTTATAATCTAGCATCCAACCTCATCATCCCACCAAAACTTCCCTCTCCAAAGTTACCAATGATTTCTTCATTGCCAGATGAAAAACCCATTCTCAACCCTCATTTTTCCCAACCTCTCTGCAGCCTTTGCCATTGCTGATCATTCTCTCTAGCTTTTGGGGATAGCACTCTCCCCTATCCCCTAATCTGTCTGACTGCTCCTTCTTAGTCTCCTGTCCCAAATATTCATCCAGATCACACCCTCTGAATGCAGGTGTCCCAAAGGTTTCTGTCCTGGATATTCCTTCTATTCTACTTCACTTGATGATCTCACCAGCTCCTATGGATTTCACTGCCACCTCTGTGCTGACAATCCTACACTGACATTCAATCTCACATCTCCAACTGCTTTTGAGACATCTAGAATTGAAGATGCAGTAAACATCTTAAAGTCAACATGTCCAAAATCAAGCTCATTATTTTTCTCCCTAACCTTTCCCTCCTTTCCCCATCCCTATTCCCTATTATACCCTCCCTCTGCCTCAGGCTCACACCCCAGGTGCCATCCTTGATTCCTTATTATCTCTCACTCCTCCCATATCCAATCCATTGTCAGGATCTGCTGATTTCACCTTCACAACATCTTCCAAATATTCTCCCTCCTTTCATCTGACACTTGTCACCTCCCTGATCTGGGCCCTCATTACCTCATGCTTAGTTTATTGCAGTATCCTCCTGATGAGTCTGCCTTCCTCAAGTACTTTCTCTTCTCTAATCCATCCTCAACTCAGAAACCAGTCATTTTCCTAAAGTGTAAGTTCAACCATATCACCCTCCTACTAAATAAATAAACTCCAGGGGTTCCCTATTGCCTCCAGGAACAAATAAAAAAATGTTTGGTTTGGCATTCAAGGACCTTTATAAGCTAATCTCTTCAACCTTTCCAGTCTTACTACACCTTACTCTCTGCCATGACCTCCTTGCTGGTTCACAAATAAAACTCTCCATCTTTCAACTCCAGGCATTTTCTCTGGAAGGAATGCTTTCCTTCCTCATCTTCATCTGCTGACTTCCCAGGCTTCCTTTAAGTACACACCAAAAATCTCATCTGGAACAGAAAGCCTCTTAATTCTAGTGCCTTCCCTCTGTCACGGATCTCTGACTCATACTGTATATTGGTGTTTATATGTTTCTCTTTGCTTGTTGCCTTCCCTATTACACTGTGAGTTACCTGAGAAGAGTCTGTTTTTGCCTTTTCGTGTATTCCCAGCACTTAGCACAGTGCCTGGCACACAGTAGAACCTTAATAAGTATTCATTAACTCACTAACTCTTAGAGGTCTTGAGTTCTGGTTCTTAATTGATTTCCTTTAATTTTAGTGCCTTCTCTCTGTTGAATATCTCCAATTCATTCTGCACATATCATGTTTGTACATAGCTTTTTGCATGTTGTCTCTCTCATTCATCTGTGGTTTTTTTTTTGTTTGTTTTTTAATTTTTGGAGGGCAATTGGGGTTAAGTGACTTGCCCAAAGTCACATGGCTAGTAAGTGTGTCAAGTGTTTGAGGCCAGATCTGAATGCATGTCCTCCTGACTCCTGGGTTGGTGCTCTATTTACTGCACCACCTAGCCACCCCTATCTGTGAGTTTCTTGAGATCAAGGATTTCCTCCCTTCTCTTATTCCCAGTGCTTAACACAGTTCCTGGCACATAGTATGTACTTAATAAATATTTGCTGACTTACTTGCTAAGGCACTTTCCCTGATAACTAGGTAGTTCAATGGGTAGAGTGCTCGGTTTGAGATTTGAGAAGATCTAACATCAAAATCCTTGCTTCAAATACTTAATAGCATGACTTTGGATAAGTCATTTAACTCCTCAGCTTCAATTTCCTCATCTGTGAAAGAGTGCAAGGGATTCAGCCTCTAAAGATTAGCTGTGTGACTTTACTGAAACACAAGCTTCTCTCCTAACACAGGGTTGTGTAGGGATCAAAGTATATAAAACACAATTTAAATGTGTGTGGGGAGGATCATTGTATTATCAGTGGAAAGAATTTTGTATGGAAAATCACATTCCATCTCATGCAACTAAAATAATTACCCAGATTGTTGTGAAGATATACTGAAATTACTGATAAGTACAGCAAGGACCCAGTGGTTTTAAAGGAAGAAGAAAACAGCCAACTAACATGCAGGATCTTCCAGAAGAGACAGAAAGTACTGTTCAGAAAAGATGTGGAGGAAACCTGGTAGGAGTGGGGAACCTGAAGGTCCTCGAGTCTAAACTTCACAAAACAAATCCCCTTAATAAAAGGATTTGTTCTGCAAAACTTGAACTCAGTCGAAAGGCTGCACCCAAGGACCTACAAGGCTACACATGGCCTCCAGGCAGCAGATTCTCAACCCCTGCAGAGCACTGGAAAGAGATCCTGGCTCTGACTTTTCTTTACTGCATGCCCTCAAACAGACCTTCACCATTCTAGTCCCCATTGTCCTCTGTGCCCAAATGAGGGAAGTGAACTATGTGGCTTCTAAAATCCATCACTGCCCTCAAACTACAATTCTATGTCACTTTCCATCTCTGGACATCAGTTTCCTCCTCTGGAAAATGAATGAGCTGTATTGGTTATGCTTTGAGGTTCCCTCTGCCTCTTAATCCAGTGATCCCATTAGAGTTCTGAGCACTATTGGTAGTGCCAGAGAGGGATGTGGGCTATGTTTGGGAGTCCAACTGGATTGCCATTTGTGTGTCAGAACTCTTTCGACATGGTTTATCTCCTCCTGTTTTACATATTAAAAATGTGGCTAAAGGCTAAGGGTGAGAGCTGTGTACTGTCCTGGCACAGTCTTCAGCCATATAAAAACAAGAATAATCCTCAACAACCCATAACACAATAACAAGTAATCCTTAAGGATGCTGAAACCCTGCAATCTACCACCACCCCCACCTTGGTCCCTCAGTGCTGAAGATTTTATTTGAAAGAACAGGAAGTAGTTCCAGGGGATGATAGTGCTGAAGCATAGCTTGTGGAACCCCTTACCAAACATTCCAATTTATAGTTCATGGTGGCATATGGAGTCAGGTTTCTAGGTTCATTACATATCAAAGAGCTATAGCATGGTAGGGCTGGATGGGCCTTAGAAAGCACCCACTTTAAAAATCCTTTCATTTTATAGAGAGGAAAACTAAGGTCCAATGGAAAACTGAAGTGAAGTGAAGTGACCTATTCACAGCCACAGAGCTAGAAAGTGTTAGAGTCCAAATTCTAATACAGGTCTTCTGGTTTCCAGTTTTCTGCTCTTTCCACTGTCCCACAGATGATTGGAGACTTAGTGCTTCAAAATGCCTGCATGCTTGGTTTTGTGTTTTGACATTCCACACTTACTGGATGGGTTAGCCATTCCACGGTTGATTTAAATCAAATGCATCCCAGATTCAGATGTCTTAAAAACCTGATTATAAGTTGAAACTATAAAGTAAAATTATAGGCCAAAGAACAATAAACTGTATTTAAGGAAGGTGAGATTTAAAGGAATGTCTCAAATGCTTACTAGCAGAATGTATGCAGCTTAAGGACCCTGACAGTTTCTCCTTCTGCTTTTATGTTCCCCATCAAGCCTCTACCAGCAGCTTGACCTAGTATGATAATAGGTACATAGAAGAGGTTCATTGATTTATATACCAGAATTCTCATTTATAAAAGAGAAAGAGATTTTAAAATCTAGAATGTTAGAACTGGAAGGGACCTTAGAACATAGACTATTAACTCTAAAAGGTACCACAGGGACGACCTAAGTCCCTTAATTCTAAAGAAGAAGAAACCAAAGCTCAGAATGGGGAAAACAATTTGCACAAAGTCACAAAATAATATGAGGTAGAGCTGGAGACATGTCTCCTGACTCATAGGAGTTCAGTGGCTAATGTCTGAGCTCCATTGAATATGAAAGATTTGCTTTTTTTTTCCTTCTGGTATGATTTAGTCAACTAAGGATTTAATTAGTTACAATAAGAGTTGGTAAGAAATTTAGGTCTGGCTAACAGAAAATTGAATATCCAGTTTTTTCTGGAGCTTATGCTAGCCATGAATAAAACAATGTCATTGGTTTAGAGAGAAGTCAGGATGATATAAAGGACTTCAGTGAATGCTTCCTCCTGTATTACTGTTGTGGTTCATCCCTTAACTTTGAAGAGGACCAATGACATCACAGTGCATGAGTGACTTGCTCATAAATTGGACTTAAGTGAGGCAAAGTTGCACATTGTCAGCCTCACTCTCTCTTTCTGAGTCATCAAAGTCCAGTGCCAAGACAAAAGTCAAGATGAAGGGAAATGACCCGGGATGCAGTGGATGACTGGCATCTTGAATATCTGACCAAGCTCTAAGCACTCCACAGGTCCTGCTTTAGTGGTCTTCGTGGCCATTGGAACAAATTGTTATCATCTAACAAATCCATCGGGGGGAAGTCTTCACATCCTCAGAGTAGACATCCCCTTAGCTCACCGACAGGTCGGAAACCTCTCAGTTACCCTCAACCTGGTTTCGCCTATCTGCTGAGATGGTGTTACTGGAGTGAGGCTGCTGTACATGCTACAGCTTCTAGAAATCACAGGTGAGGGTCTTTCTATATCAAGTAGCTCCTGGTAGAACAAGGAGCTCTTCCTGCTAGAATTAGTAGAAACACAGAAAAGAGCTCACCAGATGATCCATTCACATGGGCTCATTTCGTGGAACACAGGGAACTCCGCTGAGACCACAGACAGAGAGCTAAAGTCACAGCTTCTACTACTCTGGGATTAGAAATATTGTGATTCAGTTTTCTATTGACCTTCAGATGTGAAGAGTGTTGTAATAGACAGAGCGCTGCATCGAGTCACAGGACCTCTATTAGAATCTTGAATATGCCATTTACCTACCTTTATGACGCTGGACAAGTTGCTTCTTATCTCTGGACCCCAGTTTCTCATTCATAAAATAAGACAGTTGAGTTAGATGACCTCAAAATCCCCTTCATACCATCATCTTTGAGCCTCATCTTCCCTATGGCAGGATAATAGTGAAGTAGGGATAACAATAAAAACTAAACTTCATTGAGATATTCTATTGATCACACACTACTCACATGAGACCTATTTGAAAAGCCAAATGAAGAGGATTGATTGGGTGTTTTCAAAGTCCCTTCATAGCTCTGACATTCTATGTTTAAATTTTTTTTTTCAATTCTCACATTTTCTATAAGTCCATCCCAGCTCTTGCCTTCTATTTTATAAGGTTCTTTGTTTCTAGCTCTCACATTTTGTGATTCTAAGTGCTGTAAAGAATCAGTTCTAATTTCTGTTTCTGGTCAAGGTGGATGTGAAACTGGTCCTGTATGAAAGAGGAAAGACCTACTCATCTATCTTATTATGAATTTCTCCTCGTAAATACAAACAGCAACAATTTACCTCCTGCTCCCCCCCACATACCCCTATCAAGGGGAATGTTGTTGCTAACTACTGACTGTGTCCCAGTTTTTAGTGGCTGCATCAGGCACACTCTGAGTGTGCTATTATAACATCCCTCCTCCTACCCTCTTCTGCCCTGAATTACATAACGATAGTCATCAAGAATGTCAAAAGCAAAAAAAAAGAGAAATAAAATAAACAGGGATCAATCTATCAATGTTTCCTAAATGAGGCCTTTAGAAGACAATGTCTGCCTAGGGACCAGGGCCTTGGTTTGTTAATCCTGATGACCTCTGCTTTGAGGGTTTTTCAGTGGTGAGAGTGTTTTTGTTTTAATGAACTCACAGCTCCACTATATATCCTGGAGTAAATGCTATCCCCACATGAGTAGAGCATTAGTTTTCCAACTCCTATTAGCACTAATGGGCAGAGTAGATATCTAATTTTCTCTCTGAACATGCTGAGAACTCACCTCATTGTGTCTACCTAATTATGGCTTGAAATATGATTCTCAGACAAAGTACTTCAATAGAAAGAACACTGGACTGGGAGTCAGGGGGCTTTGGTTCTGATCATAGATCTTGGTGGGATTTGAGGCATGTTGCACCATCTCTTGGAATCTCAGGTTATTCATTTATAAAATGAGAAAGGATTGGAATAAATGATCAAACCAGGACAACTTGCTGCTCTATAATGCTACTAATTTTTCCTCTATGAATATTTGCATGTGTTAAAGATGTAAAAATAAAAAGCAGACAGACACCAGCAGGAAAGCACTTTGCATATTCATTTGTAAAGAGTAAGGAATAAAAATGTGCTTATAGTTTTATCAATGAATCAAAAATAAGTCTGACTTTTATGGAGAGAATAGGTACAAAATGCACCAATGGTTATGTGGTGGAGTGTTTATTTAGCATTTATTTACCTCAGAATCAGAATACTTGGATTCTAATCCCAACTCTGCCTAGAACTTCTTGTATGACTATTAGACATTACTTTGTTCCATTGAGCCTCAGTTTCCCTCTCTGTAAAATGAAAACATTTAAATGAAATGGTCTCCAAGGGTCCTTTCAGTACTATCATTCAATATTCTAGGCTCTAGCACTATGTTTTAAAATCTCTTCCAGATCAACATTCTATGTTCTAAAAGTCTAGATGCTAAAGTCTCATACGTCTATAATATAACTTTATGGATGTGCTATTTATTATTATGGGACAATGCACAGGTCACTTCAAATCTCTTTGCCTATTTCTTTTTATATGTTAAATGGGGATAATAATATTTCATTATTATGAGGATCAGATGAATGTATGACTGAATTTCTTTATTCAAACGATGATGATGATTCCCTCATTTTCATATTGTTCAATGAAATTTGATAGAAATGATAATGAGACAAGTGACCAGCTTACTATTATTCTTATCTATTTAATGTTCTGTCAACTATTGCCTAGTTGAATAAAATTACTGCTTTGGGTATTTGAATTAGAGTATTAGGCTATAAGTTCATGCTCTGTAGATGAATTGAAATCATCTTTAGTATAACTGATCACACATAGGAAAAACAGAAGTGATATTTCCTTATCTAATTCCCAAGCAACTTGTATTTAATCTATTTTGAAAATGTCGTATTTTATTTTATTTCATCCCTGTATTTTGTAACTTTTTATTCCATGAAACTTGGATATTATTGACATTTTGATAACATTTAAAATATTCTTAAGCTTTTCAAATGAAGGCAATGTGCTTATGGACAACAATTTTGTTTATGATAATGCTCCAATTTCTAGAGTATTTTGAGGTCTAAATTTGCAGTACAGAGATTGGTTTTCCATCATTCCCTAAACTACAGCAACATTTAATTCTAGTCACTAGATCATGTTTTGCTAGATCTTTGTAGGTACTAAACTTTTTTTCATTCTGTAGTGATGTTGCATGGTTTTCACCATTTTCTTGAATAAATGATTGTTCTGGGATTTTTAGTTTGTTTTTGTTGGTGTTGTTTTACTTTGTTTTTTGTCAAAATAATATAGATTGAGTTCTTATAGTTGCCATCTAGAGAGAGCTTTTTGATTTCCTCAGATCTCAGACATTCCATAAGTTCTTTCTGGAAGCAAAATGTGTTCTGTTAACTCTGCTCAGCAAATCTAATAGTATGTATCTGTCAACAACCATTACTATTGTTCAATGGAGTGATGTATGCTTGTTCTGAGGGTATTTTTGTAAGATTTTGATCTGTTCATCCTAATATTCTGAGAATGGTTTGTCAATTATCTTTATTCACTTTGGATAGGAAATGTTCATCTTTCCATAGCTACTCAGGGTGATGATCCCTGAGTTTCATCAATATTGTAAGAGTTTTTATTAATATACGTTCTAAATCTGCTGTCATTAATTTTTAAGTTTTAAAAGTGTATATTAAGGCTAGTGTTGTGTGGTTCTTAATTTATCTAAATGTACTCTTTCCACTGAGCTTTGACTTCAATACACCAGTAAGTGTCAACATACTCAGCTACAGTCTTCTCCTAGATAACTTTACATTTGTTGTGTACTCTATAGGGGAGAGCAAAATAGGTGTAAGTATTGCTTTTGTCTACTAGTTCAGACTGTATTCTGATTCAGCACGAAAACTTCAGTTTCTTTTCCCTTTAAAATGTCACATTGATTTTTAATATAACTGTGACTTTTTAATATAACCAGAGAAAGATGCCATGATATAAAGGAGTTGTTTGATATAAATTTTTGGTGGAGATATAAAGCTTGATTTTATCCACATGCATCACTGATTTAAAAAAAAAGTTTTGTTTTCACTCCCTCTTTAATTCATAAGCCATGTTCTTGTAGTTCAAGAGGAATCATAATGGATTTAAGGCTATATAGAACCATAATCAGTTAAAACAGTCTTTCTGAAAAATCCCACATTTAATATAAAATTTTCTTGATACCTTTATGTTGATAGCATGCTTTAATAGTTTTCCATAATGGCATTAAATCCTACACTGTTGCTTCTTTACTTGGATCTACTTTAAAACTGGCAGCACAAATATCTTCAATAATTATGAATAAGTTGTTCTTCACACATATGCTTTCAAGCACATCCTTTTTGTTCTTCAATTAACATATTGTTTTCTTATAATTGTTCATAGATTTTTTTTAGTGACACAAACTATGAATGTTTTATGCAAAGTGCATAATCATATAATTGGTCTATATTTGAAGGGGTCATGGTGTTTTTACTTTTTTTAGGTTGTACATATGTGATACCTTTTGTTAAAAACAAAACAAAACATTCTTTGCTAGGATTCCATTCACTGTGAAATATTTTTGTCAATAGTTATGGATTTTTCATGGACCCACTCTTTGAAGTTTTTGATATAGAGTTGTTTATTTTGTTCTTTGTACTGCTTTGATTCCATGTATCATTGTAACCTGTTTTTGTTTTGTTTTCAGTTGCTAATTAAGGGAATCATGAATATCTGATGTACCTTTTGTTTTCTGGATTCTATTCAATATTTATTTTTCATTGCATTTGACTGAACCATGCGTCATTCAAGTTTTTTTTTTTTAACTGCCTGTACCAAATTGAGATTGGAATTGTTTTCTAATGCCTTTTGTCAGATATCCAGTAGTTCTCTAAACAAGTCATGATTGGGTCTGATGCCCAGCGTTAGATGTATTCCTTGATAATTCCATATTTCCTCCTATAGTCTGACTGTGACACTATGTACAGATACTTGAGTGCAGTTCCTGACTTTTTTTGACTCTCCAATTTACTAATCTTGATGAAAAAATTGGAATATTCTCTACTTTATATGGTCCAGACCAGAGATGGGGAATCTGTGGCCTTGAGAAAACAAGGTCTTCTAGGTCCTTGGCTGCAGCTTTTTTTTTTACTAAATCCAAGTTTTACAGAACAAATCCTTTTATTAAGGAGATATGTTCCATGAAGTTTGGATTCAAAGGGCCACACTTGAGGACCTAGAGCTTCACATGTGGCCTCGAGACCACAGGTTCCCCACCCCTGGTCCGGACTCTCCCTCTACCACCATTACCAAGCAATCTTTCCCCCTTTGAAGTTCACATTATTCAAATCTATCACTCAATTCAGATCCTGCTAGCCATCATCTATTGATCCCCAGGACATTCTCCTTCCTTCTTTAACGATTGCCAGTCTCAGCACACATTCTGATATTTATTTGAACACTCTAGCCTCCTAGTTTCTCAATATACTCAATGTTCATAACTTATTCTTCCTTTCAATCTTAGCAACAAGGAGAGATGATCACACCCTGGATCTTGCCATCACCCACAAGTGTTTGACTTCCATATTTTGAACTCTGAAATTGCTTTATCTGATCATAATCTTTTATCAGTCCATCTAGCCCTATGCCATTCATGCAGTAATGCTGCTTTTTATCTTCACCATGATCTCAAATCTCTCTATCCTTTGGCTCTTTCCAGGCATGGCCTCTGCAGTGGCCTCCCTCTTCTCCCTTTCCTTTCTGACTCTGATGAATTTGTTCAACTCTACACTATCCTATTCACTCAAATCACTTGTTCCCTTTTCCCGATGAAACTTTTACAAAATTACCTACCTTCAAATCACATGCTAATTACATGCTATTTGAACAGAATTAGGAAAAAATCATGAAAATGTACAGAGTAGACTCACAAAAATTTGTGTAACGTAATCTCAACTGGGCCTTCTTGGTAGAATGACAATCCTTTGAAAACTTCCTAATTTGTTATCACACTCAGCACAGTATCTGTTTCTAATATTGTCATCTCTCCTCAGGCCCCTCAGTGTATCCTGTATGGCAGCTAAGTGGAGCAATGGAAAGATGGGCCTGAAGTCAGAAAGAGCTGAGTTCAAATCTGGCCTCAGACACTTACTTAGGTGAGTGATTCTAAGCATACCTCTTCCTCAGTTTCCTCAGCACTAAAGTGGGGATAATAATAGCACCAACATCACAATGTTTTTTCTGAAGATCAACTGAGATGATATTTATAAGCACTTAGCACAGTGCCTGGTACTGAGCAGGTACTTAATAGATGCCTTCCCTTCAAAAAAAGGGAGCACACTCAGTAAGAGTTCTTTTCTTCTTTCCTCATCACACATCTCTCAGATATATTTCTCATTCACCTCTCACATAAAATTTCTGCTTGCAAGGCAAACCCCTCTCTATGTATTCCCTCCCATCTTCTCCAGTAGGCTGCCCCTTTATTATCCCAATTTTCTAATTTTTAGTCTTTCCCTTTCTATTGGCTCCTTGCCTATTACCTGCAAATGCACTGATTTCTCCACCACCTTAGAAAACATTCACCATATCCTCCCGTTCCCTTTAGCAATTTTTTCTGTAGCCCTCCTCCTTCTCAATTAACCATCTTGATACAGCCATCTACAAAAGTGCCTTGGTTTCTTTTCTTCTCACTTATTTCTTTTCTGTGTCTGAGAAGACTACATTGATGTCCTTCACTAGTATAGTTTTACTCTTTATTTATCCTCATAGCTCATTTAATTTTTCATTTAAGAATGTAGAATCTAAATTTTAGATGCCATATCATTTGGCACATAGATGCTATGGTTCTATTTGGCAAAAATGTACTTTCCCTATTTATCTCTTTTAATTTGGTTTCCTTTTTCTACTGCACTGTATAAGATCATAATTATCATTCCAATCTACTTAATGGATTTTACTCTAATCCCTTATTTTAACTCTGTTTCAGTGTGTTTTTTGTAAATATTGTTGAACTCTATAATCCATTCTGAAATCTTTTTTTTTCTCCATACCCCGCCCCCCCGTTACTTTTGCATTTCAAGCCATCAACCCAGTATTTTATCCCTTATCTTTTCCCCTCTTTAAAAGTCTGTTTTGCTTCTGATTGATGCCTCCAATGACTCCCTATTACCTCCAGAATCAAATATAAAATGCTCTGGTAGCCATTTAAAACCCCTCATATCCTGATCCCTTTTTCCCTTTCTAGTCTTCTTATAGTTGACTCTGCTGTATATATTACACTATCCAGCTACACTGGTCTATTCCCTGTTCCCAACACATGAAATGCTAATAACTGACTGCTTTATCACTGACTGACCATTATACTTGCAACCCCTTCTCACCTCTTCATGGCTTCTGTCAAGATTCATCTCCAACTCTACCTTCCTCAAGTGGCCTTTCCATCTTCTTCCTTCTATCCACTCTTAATTTCTTCCTTCTGAAATTTATATTTCTTTTGCACAGCATTAGTCATGTATATAAATAATTATTTTGTGTTGTTTCTTCCATGAGAATATGAATTCCTTGAGGGTAGGGACCATGTTTTTGCCTTTCCTTGCACCCCCAAAGTGTGTGTGCCTAGAACATAAAAAGTACCTAATCAACGACTATTTCTCAGACTGATACATCTGTTCAAATGTTATAGGAAAATTTTAGTACTTTTTAATAACAAATGCCACATTAAAAATGCTCTCTTTTTATATAGTCTTGTTAGTCCATGCTTTTGAAATATAAGAGGGATTTTCAGAATCTTAGTATATCCACTTTTTTCCTGAAATATTTGAGACAGTATTTTTTTTCTTTTTTTTTTCTTTTTTGGAGGACAAATGGGGTTAAGTAACTTGCCCAAGGTCACATGGTTTCGGTTTTTGTTTGTGTGTGCATTAAGTATCTGAGGCCAGATCCGAACTCAGGTCCTTCTGACTCCAGGGCCAACGCTCTACTCACTGCGCCACCTAGCCACCCCTGAGACAGTATTTTTAAAATTAATTTTGTTATATATATTTTTGAATTTTGCTTTAGGTAAAATTTTTCAATGACCTCAGGCTCTTTAACCTTTCCCTCTTTTTATTTTAGTTATTATTTAAATTCATCTATTATCTTGTCTAGTCTAGGTTTAGGGATAAAGTTATTTCTTACTAATTGCTTTGCACTTGTTGGCAATATATTGTTATGTGATGTGGAGATTAAAGTACTATGGACAAAAAAGTGTAAAGACATTGTCTAATCTTGTAATATCTGTTTCTAATTTTATTAAAAGATAGTATTGGAATATAATGAAAGCACTCATATCTTTGATCTATTTCCTGCAGGCTTATGGTTTTCCCATTTTAGTGGTGAGTGCCATTTACACCAAAGCATTTCCAGGAGCTGAAATTCTGTTACTTCTGATCTGTTGCATTGCATCTTGCCTTCTTGTGCTATCAAGATGGAGAGCCATTTGCTCTGCTATCCCCCATGTCAAGTCAGTCATCAAAACTACTTAGTGTAGGGCTAACCTGCAATCCTGTGTCACCCCTACTATTCCTTTGCTTCTTAGAAGCAAATGCATCACACAAATTGAGTCCCAACCCATTCAGTAATACCAACAAAACTGTTTGCCACCACTTCCTACCAAGACTTCACAGTTCCAAAGCACATTAAATCCTAGTTGTATACTGGTGTTCCCCTAATTTGATAAGGCCCCCACCTATCTCAGCATGCATGTTAGATTGAACTTTGAGGGAGTTTCATTTTGATAATTATTCTCAAGTTGTTCAATGGAATTCAGCCATAAATAGGCCTGGTACAAGCTGTTTCTCTGAAGTTATTATTTAATATTTAATTTTAGATTGTTAATATAATGACAGTATATTATATAATATAATGATAATATATATGCAATATTGCATATATGATATACATAATATATAATGCAATGATAAAATAATTGTCTTTTGTAATTCAATTAAAAAATAGTTTAGCCCCTTTTCTGTCGGTTCATTGAAAGTATCCTGAATACAGATTGAGTAGTAGACAGGACAATAAGAATGATATATACCTCATTCTATTCCTGCATGATTTTTGATATTTTCTACCAGGTCTCTGTATTCTAAAAAACTTCTTTTGTCCCATGCATCTGGGATATTATGAATATATGGTATGGTACTATCTCAGAAGTTCCCAAACTTTCTTGGTTGGTGTCTCAGTGATATTTCTACTGCATCCCTACATCAGCAGAAATACCTAATAGCTCCATTTATTAAATAGTTAGAATCAAGTGCCTTAATAAGTATTTATGTCCTAACAGTGAAATAGTTGCTTGAAAAAAAATACATATAGATTGAAAAGAAGTATTTTATTTCATTCTTAAATAATCACAATTACTTACTGATGTGTACCTGCTCAACATTGCACAACTTCTCAAAACTTGGAATCAGATTGGACACTGCTACCTTCATTTCCCAGTCCTCATTGATTTTAGTACATTATTTAGCACATTTTAATTTAATATTTAGTACATTTTTATCCTAGCAATCTCCTGAAAACCAGCTTCAAAGAGTTAAGACATCAAAAAAAAAAAACATTACCAATATAGCTGAAAATACAAATAAACAAAAATATCTCTCAAACATTCAAGAAAGTTGCTAAAAGGAATGTAGCTCAATCTAATACTGAAACTGGGAAACTGTACTCTCTTGAATGTGTAGTTTGTTCGATGGCTGACTACTCATCAATTTTAGCTGCATTTCCCCCAAATTTTAAAATATCCTATAGCAGAACTATCTATCAAAATGTTATTTTCAAGTTTTATGGGTCAATAGTATGCTTGCATGGTTATAAGCAAAAAGTCAGTCTATGATAATTCTCTGGTTCTGAATATTTTGAATTCTGAATTATAGTTAAAGGAATTTACTATCTTTCAGTCCGTGGGAGATGAGAGGGTTCCAATGTACATTCTATTCCCCAGGTTGGGTCTTCCTTAGTATTCAGTAGATGCTAAATCACATTATTATTATAGTTGGTATGAATTCTTTACATATGGAGCTTATTCTCAAAAAAAGATCTTGTAGGAGATGTGAGGAATCAGTTTGGAAATCTATGCACTAAAATTCCTGAAGTTTATTCACTGGAGGTCTACTGTCATCCCTTTATCATTATGCATTCATCATACTAACAATTTGTACCATCTAGGTGCCAAATCTATAGAAGACTAGAAATGGCACCTTAGTGAAGAGCAGACAATGTTCTAGGGGCAGGCACATTAACAGTAATAAGAAGTGATAGATGACACCCTGACAACAAATGTGGAGAGGGAAACTATGAAAAATAAATGAAGAACTTGAAAATAGCTATCTGAGTCCATATAATGCAGGGATAATCAGTCCCATGCATCTAAATAATCCCATAATTTGGGGATAAATTGGGAGTTCCAGGAAATTAATTCCCAACATTGTTGTACAAAAAAAGGTATTTTGAAAAGTTCAAAGTGATGTATAGATATTAAATCATTATTATCATGCTAATAAATGTTCATAATAGTGACCCTAATCATTAACCACAAAGAAAGGATTAAAGAAGTCAGGTGGGGGCAGCTAGGTGGTGTAGTGAATAGAGCACAGGCCTTGTGTAACTTATGAGGGCCTGAGTTCAAATCCAGCCTCAGACACTTAACACTTACAAGCCATGTAACTTTCGGCAAGTCACTTAACCCCAATTGTCCTGCCTTCTCCCCTCCATGAAAGCAAAAAAAAAGTCAGATGACTGGGCCACAGTTGCACAGCTAATGTTTGAGGGGTGGATTTAGGTCTTTTTACTCTCAGGCTAATACTCTATATGTTATATTGCAATGCCTTGCAAAGTATGGAAATATAGGCATTAAATAAATAAGCTTTAATGAAAGTGAAAAATTAGTTTGAACTTGTGTGGATCTGTTACTTCATATATAAAATGAGAGTAATAATGCTTACTTATTCAAAGGATTGTATAGCTCAAATGAATTTTCATATGTTAAGAGCTCTCAAACTTTTTTATGGTATAATTATGATTATTTTTGTTGTTGCTGTTGGAGACAGATTCTTCCTTTGCATATCATTCATCTTTACTCTGGGGAGCAGATTGATTCTAGAATTGTCCAGATGCATTAGACACTGCTCTAAACATTGTGGACTCTGTAGAAGAAGGAAGAAAAATAAATAGCATTCTTAGAAAGCCACAATGACATCACCTCACTGGGTCATTTATGTGTGGTGTTCCTTGACTGGTGTTGACTGCTGAGGGCCAGAAGTCCAGCAAAGTGATCCTTGGCTTGTTCAAAAAATGACCTACAAAGTAAAAGAACAAAATGTTCTCTACACACATTGGGATTCTGCCTGTGTTGTTGTTGTTTCTTTTTTTTTTTTAACTGGACCAGAAGCAGCATTTAAAAACCGGATTTCCAAAGCTCCCTTCATGGGTCACTTTCATTTTCTCTGGGTGATGAGACACAGAGGAAGAACAATCCTGAAAAAGGAATCTACAAGGTTAATATCATGGGCAAGAGGAAAACCATTGCTAAGATCCAGGGGAACATGAGAGTAGGGATGGAATTTTTGAGGCAAAACTATGATTAGGTGCAGAATGTCTTCAGAAGCTCCCTCCTGAGCTTGACTTGTTCCTTCACATGCTTTCCTATGCTGCTCAAATCAAAACATACCTCCTTGATACTGACTCTTCTGGTGCACAGTGATCTCTTTCTCCTCTTATCTAATACCCCACTTATGACCTCTGTATTTCTTTGATGCCACCACTACCATTACTACTACTTCCACTACTATTATTGCTAATACTGTTGTTACTTCTACTACACTTGCTTTTCCTGCTATGCTGCTACTACTACCACTATAATACAGTATCTGGACTCAATGGCTTTCTCTACTGAATCACATAAATAGAATGAAGGAATAAAGTATTTATCACTTCCTGTGTGGGAAGTATGGAATAGTCTATATATGGAATGGGCCATAGAGTAAGAAATATTCAAATTTAAAATAAAAAAATGTTAGAATAGGGAAAAGCTGAGAGGCTCAGTCAAGATGGCAGAAAACAGGTAACAACCCAGATGAAATCTCCCAACATTCCCCTCTAAAGATTTTTAAAATAATCCTTTGAATCAAATTTTGGGGTGACAGAGTCAATAAAAAGTCAGAATAAGACTTTATTCTAGCCTAAGACAATTTAGGACTTTGGCAAGAGAGGTAAATCACACTAGAGTGGGCACCAACCTGGAACCCACTAGGCAACAGCACCAGCAGCAGGCTGTAGAAGTAGCTGTGGCAGCAGGAGCAGTAACAGCAGCTTGGGAAACCCTTAACCCAGAGGTGTTAAAAGGGTTGAACAACTGGTCAGAAAGAGATTTAAGAGGGTACTTTGCTAGCACTGGGTTCAGCTGGCACTGATTAGCAACTCTATTTCGCATATGAAGATCTGAGTCTCAGTTCCAGGGTAAAGAGAGGAATGCTTCTGGTCAGCCACAAGGGAGCAGAGGCCCTGGTTGAAGTTCTAAAGCAAGAGGAGTACTAGCACTTGCAGTTGCAGAGGAACAGGGACCCTTCCTTTGTAAAGACCAGAACACAGACCAAAAGATGAGTGACCACACTTCTCACTGCATCTACAAAGCACCAAAAACTTGTGGACACTCTCCTCCCTAGAACTAGCTCTGAAAAGAGCTGCATGAAAAAAAAAATAATGTCTCTCAATACATTGGTGAGCAGAGCTCAACTTCAGCAAAAAGTTCAAAGTAAAGATAGAGCATTCAAAGTAAAGATAGGAAAAATGAGCAAACAACAAGAATAACAAAAACCTGAACAACAACAAAAAAAAGTACTATGGTGGCAGGGAAGGCCAACATATAAATATAGAAGAAGAAAACAATGTGAAAACAGCTGTTAGGAAAACTTCAAAAGAAAAATATTAATTGGAACCAACCCCAACAAGAATTCCTGGAAGAGTTAAGGAAAAAAATAAGATTGGTAAAAGAAAAATTTGGAAAATAAATGACAATGATGCAAGAAAGGTATGAAAAAACGATTGCTAGCTTGGTAAAAGAGGCACCTAAAATAATGCTGATGAAAACAACACCTTTAAAAAAAACAATTGGCCTAATGGTAAAAGAGGCACAAAAAATTCACTAAAGAAAAGAGCACCTTAAAAACCAAAAATAGGCAAAATGGAAAAAAAAAGGTACAAAAGCTCACTGAAGAAAATAATTCTTTAAAAATTAGAATTAGGCAAATGGAAGCTAATGACTCCCTTAGTCATCAAGAAACAATAAAACAAAGCCAAAAAGAAGAAAAACATAGAATAAAATGTGAAATATCTCTTTAGGAAAACAACTGACCTAGAAAAATAGATCAAAAATAGATAATTTAATAATTATAAAAAATTAATAATTTGGGGTGGCTAGGTGGTACAGGAAGAGCATTGGCCCCAGAGTTGGGAGGACCTGGGATTGGTTCCAGCCTCAGATACTTAACACACACACACACACACACACACACACACACACACACACACACACACAAATGGCTGTGTAACCTTGGGCAAGTTACTTAACCCCAATTGCTTTAAAAAAATCAATAATTTAAGAATCATTGAAAGCTATAGTCAAAAAAGGGGCTTAGACTTCATATTTAAAGAAAATATCAAGGAAAACTGCCCTGATATCTTAGATCCAGAGGGTAAAATAGAAATTAAAAGAATGCACTGACCACCTCCTGAAAGAGATCCAAAAATGAAAACTCCCAGGAATATTTGACCCAAATTCCCAGATCAAGGAGAAAATACTGCATGTAGCCAGAAAAAATAAGTCAAATATTGTAGAGCCACAGTCAGCATCACAAAAGATTTTACAGTTTTCACATTAAAGGAACAGAGGGCTTAGTTGTAGCGCCAATGCAATATTTACAGTGCCCATGATCATGAGAAAGACTGGGACTATAAATATCACATGACATTCTATGGCAAAATATGTTGAACTTTCCATAAAGAGGACATAACTGAGGCATTTATTTAGACACCAGAAAACCAAATCCCAAAATCAGTAAGCTGATTCCATCATAGTACCAAAGATATTAAGAAGCGATAGTAATACTGAGAGTAACAGCATCCTTCAGCCTTCCCACAAACCAATACAAGACCAATATTTATTTACTCACAAACCTCTCTCTCATTGCCTGAGTACCTCTCTCCCCCAGTGTCTCTCTGGCTCTGATTCATAGCTTTCTGTGGGCTCTGCTTCCCTTTAGCAAATTCATCCCATCACAGGATCCATGTGAATATATTTAGCCTATTAGGGGGCAGAGTTTATCTTCACAGCAGGGAAGCTTCCTCTAGGCTCTGCTGCACCCTTCAGCGAATTCCCTCCATCATAGTCTCCAGGTGATTACATTCAGACTATTAGGGGGAAGAGTTTACTTTCAAAGCAGGGGAGGTCTTCCCATTCACATTCACCTAGGTCTATTAAGGGGCAGGGAGATCTTCAAATTCCCATTCCCATTACATTGGTATATTATATTCCAAAAGGCAAAGGAGCTAGAATAACATACCCCAGAAAACAATATAATCCTTCTGGGGGGAATATGGATATTTAATGAAATAGAGAACTTTTAAGCATTCCTTATGAAAAGACCAGAACTGAATAAAAAAATAGTACATTCAAACAGAAGACTCAAAAGAAGCATACAAAGGTAAACCCAAAAATGCAATCAATAAAGTTAAACTGTTTTCTTTCCTGTATGTGAAGATGATACTTGTAACTCCCAAGAATTTTAGCGTTATTAGGGCAGTTAGAAAGAGTCTACAAAGGGAGGAGAAGTGTGAGTTAATTATGTTGGTATAATCAAAAGATATATGAAGGAGTGAGAAAGAGGGATGAACTGGGAGAAGGGATAAGGGAAAGATAGAAGGGGGAAATTTTTCTCATAAAATAAGTGCATAAGGAAGATTTTATAGTGGAGGGAAAATGGGGAATGGACAATGTTTGAAACTCACTCTCTTTGGAATTGGCTCAAAGAGGGAGAACTGTATATATGTATATTGTACATAACATATGTGTGTGCATATGTTGTGTGTGTGTGTATACACACTCATTAGGGTTTAGAAATCTATCTTGCCCAATAGAGAAATAGGAGAGAAAGGACATAAAAATAATGGAGGGGGATGATAATAAGGAGGGTATATATTAAAGGAGGCAGTGGTCAGCAGCAGAACAGACTTTTGAGAAGGGACAGGATAAAGAAAGAGAGAAGGATAAACAGAAGAAAATAGGAAGGAAGGAAATACACAGTTAGAAATCATAATCATGAATGTGAATGGGATGAGCTCACCCATAAAATGAAAGCAAATAGAAGAATGGATTAGAAACAAAAATCCAACAACATGTTGTTTACAAGAGACACACTTTAAACAGAAAGACACAGAAATAAAAAAAAATGACTAGAGCAGAATCTATTATACTTTAGCTGAAGTAAGAAAGTCAGGAATAAATATCATGATCTCAGACAAAGCAAAAACAAAATTAGATCTAATTAAAAGAAGTCATCAGCAAAACTACATTTTGCTAAATGGTACCATAAATAATGAAGTAATATAAAAAATAAGGGTCCAATTTCTCAAATACATAGAGAACTGCGTCAAATTTGTAAGAAGACCAGTCATTCCCCATTTAGTTATAAACAGGCAGTTTTCAGAAGAAATCAAAGCTCTCCATAGTCATATTAAAACGCTCTAAATCAATATAGATTAGAGAAAGACAAATTAAAACAACTCTGAGGTACCACTTCCCACCTGTCAGAAATAATGAATATTGGAACAGATGAGGAAAAATAAGTATGCTAATAAATTTTTGGAGTTGTGAACTGGTTGAACCATTCTGGAGAAGAATTTGGAACTATGATCAAAGGGCTATAAAAGTATTATACAACTGACCCCAAAACACCACTACTAAGTCTGTACCCCAAAGAGATCAAAGAAAAGGGAAAGTGGCCTATATCAACATTCATACACACATACACACATGTGTTAGTGCATGTATATATATTCTTTCCATGGTGGCAAACAATTGGAAATAAAGGAAATGCTCATCAGTTGGTGGATGGTTGAACAAATTGTGCATATGATTGTGATTTCTTATTGTACTATTGTTCAATAAGAAATGGTGATGGTATGTTTTCAGAAAAAAAATAACAAAAAAGCATAGTGAGACCTATATAAACTGACACAAAATGAAGTGAGAAGAACCGGAAGATCATTGTAGACAATAATATCAATGTTATTAAAATACTGATTAACTGTGGAAAAACTTGACTTTTCTGATCAATACAATGATCTAAGACAATGCCAAAAGATTCATGATGAAAATAAAAAAAAAAAAACATTTAATCAACCTCCAGAGAGAAAACTGATGAGTGTGGAATGCTAATTGAATCATAATTCTCTAATTTTCTTCTTTTTTACAATATAGCTTATATGGAAATATGTTTTACATTATTTCACATTTAATGGATATCATGTTGCTTGCCTTCTCAGTAGGTGGGGGAAAGATCCAAGGGAAAGAATTTGGAACTCAATTTTAGAATAAAAGAATGTTTAAAATAAATAAACTATAATTTCTTAAAAGAATAGGAAAAAGTTATGTAGATCATTTAGTCTAATCCTCTCATTCTAAAGAATATGATGTTGTTGTAGTGGAAAGAATGATATATTTGGTGTCAGAGGAACTAACTCCATACTAACAATACGAAGCTGGACAAATCACTGAGCCTCTCTTGGTGTCAGGTTGGGCCAGAGTCCTCTAAGGACTCCTTCAACTCTAGATACATGATTTTATGATTCTAATTGAAAGCTCAGAGAAGTGAAATGCTTTAATCAAGGTCACACAATCAGCTAATATCAAAGCTGGGACTATAATTCTGAAGAAAGAGAATTATTAAACTTATTAAATAAAAAATAATTTTAAAAAGTAATTAAAATGCTTTAATTTCATAGCAGAAATAATTAGCCAGTTAATGTAAGCCACCCACTATTGATCAGAAAGTTTATTGTCTAAGTTCAAATTTACTAGAATACACTAATATATTGTAATAACATTACAGATTTAAAAGGCTTCCTGTTCTGATAATTTTGCAATTGTTTTGACCCATATTAATTGTGATTTCTTTCCTTGTGGTGGAGACCTTGGGGATTTGTTATAATTTAATACCACTAATGTTTCTGACTTGTTTTCCTTCTCTTTGGGGTAAATACTCTATTCTTGAGTCACAGCAGGATGTGTAGCTAAAGATAATTGCTTGGAATTCTTTATAAATTTCTTAGAAAAATATATAAACCATCAGAGTTCCTATTCTAGTTGGGATTCTTGATTGGTAAGGGAGAAGCCATGCCAGTCAATAATATTCCTAATAATTGAATGATAAATTATTAAATCTGAGTTCCTAATAGATCTGATTTCCAAAAAAACACAAGCTGGACTGATTTAGTTCATTTATTTTGATATGTTCAAGTCTTCTGCAACTCAATCTAGTGCCTTTTGCACTTTCCCATTCTATATCTGCTGTTAGTCATAATTTTGTGCCTATATGTCTTGTCCTCCCAGGTCCATTGTAAATTCCATAAGATCAGAGACTATGTCTTAGGCAGGTAGGTAGTTCAGTGGGTAGAATACTAGACCTAAAGTCCAGAAGACTTGAATTAAAATCTGATCTTAGAAATTTACTAACTGTGTGACTTTGGGCAAGTCTTCTGCCTCAATTTCCTCAGCTGTAAAATATAAATAATAATATCACTTATCTACTAGAGTTGTTATAAGGATCAAATGAAACAATAATTGTAAAATCCTTAGCACAGTGCCTAATACAAAGTAACAGCTATATAGATGTTAGCTATCATCATCACCATCCACTTAGCAGATATATGACTAGTAATAATAATACACTTAGCACAAAGTCTGATTCATAGTAGATGCTTAATAAATCCTTATTTCCTGCTTCCAAATAATAACTATTTGCAAATTTCCAGGCATGTTATATTTTCTAGAACATCACTAGAAAGGTCCAGGAACTGAAGTCGCTTAATGTTGCAGCCAATTAGTTAGCAAGACCAGCTGCTACGGTTAAACTATTAAAAACCCATTTTAATACTGTTACATACCCATTATATAACAACAGTTATTATCATATTGATTTTAATTTTAATGTCTTTTATTTGTTCTGTGAAGTTTGCATTTGGTCAAAGGACCGCACTTGTAGACCTAGAGGGCCACATGTGGCCTTGAAGCCACAGGTTCCCCACTCGTGGCCTATAATAGTCCATCAGAAGCTCACTCTCTTTTACAGACTAACAGACAACAAATACTCACAGTACAAATATAGACCTTAAATTATCCTCTGTAGATCAATTAATAAACTGTATTGGAATAAAAGCAACACTACAAACTAAGGTGGATGCTACAATTTCTCAGGTATAATATTGATCTACAGCACCATAAAAACTGTTTTTAATAGACATTTCCTTCCCAGATTTTCATATTTTTTTCACTACAGAAAATGAAAAATAGATCAAGACCTAAGCAGAGAAATTCAAAAGCATGTGAAAACAAAATCTCTATCGTCCTATTGCTACTGAGGTTGTACTGAGGACATCTATAGTGAGTCTAAAAAGGATGAGCTTATATCAAGAAATCTTTCATTCAGGTGCCCCAAACAAATATTTTATCTATGTAATAGTTATAATGCTACAATTAATAATAACTAACAATTATATAGTGCTTGAGAAGCTAGTTGGTACAGTGGATAGAGCACTGAGCTTGGAGTCAGGAAGCCTCATCTTCATGAGTTCAAATCTGGCCTCAAACACTTACTAGCTGTGTGACCCTGGGCAAGTCACTTATCGCCGTTTACTTCAGTTTCCCTGTCTGTAAAATGAGATGAAGAAAGAAATGGCAAACCACTCCAGGATCTTTGCCAAGAAAACCCCAAAATGAGGTCACAGAGAGTTAAATATGAGTAAAATGAAGAACAAAAATAACATATGGTGCTTTCCACATGCCAGCCACTGTGCTAAATGCTTTAGAATTATAATCTCATTTGATCTTCACAAAAACTTCAGAAGGTAGATATTATTATGGTCTTCATTTCATAATTGAAGAAACTGAGGCAGAGATGAAATGCCTTGCTCATGGTCACACTGCCAGTTAAGTGTCTGAACTGAGATTTCAACTTGTTTTCCTGACTGCAACAACTCTATCTACTATAGCACTTAAATATAAAATAATATTAGCAGGATGGAGACTTGTTCCAGGGGCTTTTCTATTTTAACTTCATCTAAAAATATGAGAACAAAATAATAACAATATATGTTCAATAATTCTATAGAAAATGAGCTGCTGTTCTATTGCTTCTATACAATTACAAAAATCTATTATTTTATCCACCTCTCTAATAATCCATAGAATATTAAATATAAAAGAATAATAGTAGGATAGAGACTTATCCCAGGACCATTTCTGTTTGATTTCCATCAGATAAGATGAGAAGAGATGATGATGATGATGATGATGATCATGATGATGATGATCTGATCATGATGATGATGAGTAGTAGTTAAATATCACTTTATGGTTTCTAAGCACATTGCATACATATTTGGGCACTGATTTCTTCCTTGAGATATGTGTTTGTGTGTGTGTGTGCATGCGTGTACATGTGTATGTACATGCATGTGTGTTGTGTATGTGTGTGTACAAAACTCTTTGCACTACATTATTTCAGAACAGCCTTTTTCCTTTGCCTCCCAAAGCTGACAGCAACATTTGTCTTCAAGTACTTTCTCCCAGTCCCCATGCCCTAAGGAAAGACGTCTCTAGTCCCTAGTCCTAGATCTTAGCCTCCTCCCATCACTGTCTATATGTCAACAAGCTGGGCCATACTGCTCTTCAGCCAAATGGCTTAGGCACATATGGAGTCTATTTCTAGGAAATGTTATGCAAATTAGTTCAAAGGGGAAAAAAATACTATAGTCAAATTATGTCAATATTATCCTCAAAGCAGGGTTTTGCAAATAAAACCTATCCCATATGTTCTGTTTCACTTACTTTGGGGTTTTTAATAGTTTAACCGTAGCAGCTGGTCCTGCTAACTAATTGGCTGCAACATTAAGCAACTTCAGTTCCTGGACCTTTCTAGTGATGTTCTAGAAAATATAACATGCCTGGAAATTTGCAAGTTTTCCAACATTCTGGGTTCCTGGCTTATTACTGGGTTGGAAAACTCACCATGTGTGAGTATGAGTCAGAGGGTAAATAATATATCAAGTTTATCTTTGTTATAAGCATTTGTGGAAATGCCATGGTAACAAAGAGTGGGTCCAGACCCTGGAACAATCATGAGCCATCATAGAATATAGAGTGGACTTTAAAACACGGAATGTAAGAGCTGGATGAAAGATCTTAGAATACAGAATGTCAGAGACTAAAGGGCTTATTCAAGTAATTAATTGCAACCCCAAAATTTCACTTGATGAAATTGATGGCTATAGTGATTATATGACTATGCCGATTTCACACAGTAAATATTTAGAAACAAGTATAGAACCAATGCTCCCTAAGTCCTGACCTCCTATTCCTAGTTATTGTTACAAACTGTCTTCAGATTGTTAAACATCAGAAAGTATTTTAACAAAAATTATCTTATTCCAGGTCACCCAAGGATGTTCAACACTGAATTTTCTGGGACCCTTATGAGAAAATGAGATTTTTTTGAAGGGAAGAACGTCAGAGTAGATAGGGAGCTGGTCAGAGTTAGAAAGATTGGATTCATGTCCCACTTCAGATATATACTGGATATGTGATATTGGGCAACTCACATCAATTTTCAACTTCCTAGGCAGCTTCCTAAAACTAAGTTTCAGAACAAGGGACAATCTTTGTTGGTAGAAGGATCTCATTATACCAATGAAGCTATATAACCAATGGGGGGAAAACTTTCTGCATAATCTTCTGTTTATCTTTAAATTCCTTCATTCCAATAGAGGTATACCTTATTTCAGTTAGTGTACTAGAAGAATGAGTTAAAGGAACACTAAAACGAATACTATCATAAAGTGAAAACTTTTCTAAGAAGAGAAATTTTGGTGTAATGGAAAGAACAATAAGCAATGGCACAAAGAGACCAAATTTCCAGTCTCAGGTCTCCTTGAAACTTGGACTCCTTAAAAACTAGAATTAACAAAACATAAATCAAAGACTCCATGAGACAGCAAGAAACACTAGAACAAAATCAAATGATTAAGAAAAAAGAAATCTATCTATCTATCTATCTAAATATTACACAGTACCCTCCTTGCCAAATGACCTGGAAAATAAGCCAAGGAAAGATCATCTAAGTGCAACTAGCATGAGCAGAGTGCCCTAGCAGGCATCTATCCACATGGAGAGATTTAGAAGGCTATTTCAGGGACAGTTACAATGCTGTGGGAATGGAACTCCCTTGGAAAGACTGGAGGATTTTCAAATGTTCTGAAACTGGTTCCAGTCTGATAACAGCATGGTTAGAAGGAATCATTTTTTATTGACTGCATGGGTGGAATTTGGGAGGAGTGGTGTCTTCAGAGAGGCTGAATCAGTTTCAATTCAATCTTTTGTCTCATTCAGTGACTCCTTTGCTCATAGCCATATATTGAAAGACAGTGCAGTAAGGTAAGAGGCCTTGGGACTTCTTTCCCTTGAAAAATAATGTGACCTTCTAAAAAGGCCATAGTCCTCAGCCTCTGTGTTTGTTTTTTTTTCTCTTAGGTGAAGAATATTAACCTGGAAGTCAGGAAAGCTAGTCACAGGAATTTGATAGTAAGATTCTAGGCCAGGTTTTTCAGCCAGCCCAGAACTGATGCCTTGAGAAGCAAGAAGTGACCTTTGGGAGTGACCTTTTGAACTTAGGCCAGTGGAAACTGAGACTAGGACTCATCCTAGTAGTCAGGAGACATCTGGATGTGATCTTGGTAGGACCAATGTTATATAGTAATTGAGTGAAGAGTGTGTCCCCAAGGTATTGTTGGGGGTTGTGTGTAGGGAAGGTTGCTACTTTGGTTTTTTTCTATATCTTCAAAGTAAATATTCTTTTGTAAAAGGTAATTGATATGAAGAGGTTAAATAGAACTGACTTGCTAGTCACTGGCAAGTAACAATGGAAAAAAGTAAAGCTGATAGTAGTAAAGAAGAAACACTCCCAAATCCCTCAGAGTACCTAGAACCCTAAGGATAAGATGTTGCCTGCCTGGCTCTGGGAGAGAGGGCCAGAGCTTACTTGGTACATAAGAATCTTGGGATTTCCATAAAATAATGGTTAAAAAAAAAAGGCTCATACAATTTATTTTAAGAAAGATGGAAAAGTAATTTTTTTAAATCTACAAATCTTGAAAGGAATTCCCAAAAGAAAAGTTCCAGGAATATTAAACTCCAAATCTAGCTCCTGTATAAAAGGAAAAAAATTTCAAGCATCCAGAAAGAAGCAATTCAAGTACCAAAGAACTATAAGAAGGGACACAAAAAGACCTGGTGACCTCTGCTATGAGCAAGACATCTTGAAATACAATAACTATTCCTGGAGGTATATATTTATAATGTAGACTAATTTACTCTAAAAAAAACCTGAGAATAATTCTACAAATTGAAAAAAATCATCCTTTAATGTAATTTTTTCAAGTATTTTGGGTAAAAAGATTGACATTTAATAGGAATTTTGAAATAGAAAGACAATTCTTTTGAGACAGTTGGTAGGAGGGGGAGGGGATTGGTTCTATTTTGAGGGTCTGAAGAGGAAAAGAGAAGAAAGGGGAAACGATTACAATAGTATAGAAAGGAGGAAGAAGGTAGCTAAAATTTCCCAGTTTTATTAATAAGGGCACATAAGAAGAATACTCAAACATGGAGGAAAGAAGGAGGATCAGGCATCCAAAGAACCTCATTCTTACCTGAAATAAAGTAGAGTTTACAGTTTGGAACAGAACTGCATCAAACTCAATCTGGAAACAAGGTGGATTGAGGATTAGGGGAGGGGAATATTAAAAGGAATTATAATACCAGTGGGATAATAATCATAAACAAAACAAACCTCCAAATCCTAAAAGGGGAATCAAAGGGGCAGGAAGAAGAAAAGCAAAGAACTAGAATATAAATTATTGCTTAGATTACATATTAGACAACTGAGGAATAATTAAATAAACTGTGTGATAATATATAATGGAATATTACTATATTTTAAGAAATATTGAGAGAGATTTCTGAAAATCCTAGGTACTACAAACTAATGCATAAGTGAACAGAGCCAGGAGAAGAATTTATGCAAGGGCAGTAAACTTGTTAAATTTAAAAGTCTTAATAACTCTGTTCAGTGCAGTGATTATCCATGTCTCCAGAGGTCCTATGATGAGAGAGAAAATTATGAATACAAGGTACAGAGACATAGGTTTGGAGATATGACCACTGTGAAGATTTGTTTTGCTCAACTATGCTCATTTGTTACAGATGTTTTCCCTCCCCTCCCTTCCTTCCCTCCTTCTTTTTTATTCTATTTAAGTGGGGAGTAAGGGGAGGTGGGAGGGCTGGAAATAGTAATGAGAGAGAAAAAGAGAGAGACAGAGACAGAGAGAGAATAACATTTCAAAAATGCAGAGAGAATATAAAGTTCAGAAGCAAACACGGACAAGCAAGATAGTTCTCAAAGTAATGTGTAGAATTTATTAGATGCTTAGGAAAAAACAACAAGAAGGAGGGGGTAGAGCCCAGATGGTGTAATAGAGTCAGTTACTCACCTGAGTTGTCCCAACATTTCCTTCTAAACAAGTTTAAAATAACACCTCAAATTGAATTCAAGAGAGGCAGAGCCAACAAAAGGTCAGAGTGGAACAATTTTCCAGGCCAAGAAAGCTTATGAGGTTGTCTGGAAAGGTCTGTAACACAAGAGTAGTGGTTAAGCCCAGAACGCAATGTGTGCCAGGTCCCAGAAATGCCAGCAGCAGCCCAGCAAGAGGGGTAGGTGGCAGCAGAAGCTTCAGGACTCTCAGTTCACAGACTGTAAGGGAGCCAGACAATTGATCAAAAAGATCTTTTGATGGCGCTAGGTTCAGGACACTGTTGCATTACCCAGATGAAGTCCTGGGTCTCAGTTCAAGGGTGAAGAGAAGATGTGGCAGGGGAGCAGGGGTCCTGATCATAGTTCCATGGCTTAAAGGAGCAAAAACCCTTGTGGCTAAGGTGAAACAAGGTCCCTTTCTGGAAAAAAACCAGAGCACATACTAGGAGAGAAGTAACCTTACCTCTCTTAGATCATATCACTTTAGAATTAGTTCTAAAAATATTAGTACACAAAAATCTGGAGCTTGCAACAATGACAGTGCCCCCTCCTTCCAAGGAGCAGAACTCAACTTTAACATAAAATCAAAAGTAAAAAAAAAAAAAATAGTCTGGGGGCGTCTAGGTGGTGCAGTGAGTAAGAGCACCGGCCCCAGAGTCAGGATGACCCGGAATCAGTTCTGGCCTCAGTACTTAACACCCACACATAAATAACTAGCCCTGTAACCTTGAGCAAGTTACTTAACCCCAATTGCTTTTTAAAAAAAATAGTCTGGAAAAACTGAGCAAACAATAAAAAAAAATCTAGCCATTAAAAGTTAGTATGGTGACAGGGAAGATGAAGATAATGATCTCTAAACATACAAGCAATGCTTCAAAGAAAAAAAGTGAATTGGAATTGGGTCAAAGAGAGAATACCATGCACATCAAATAAGTATAGAAATGTATATTTCCCTAAAGATAAGTAGGAGAGGAAGAAGAAAAGAAAAAAGATAATGGTGATTGATAGGAGAAAGGGCAGATTAAGGGAGGCAATGATCAGATGCAAAATAGACTTTTAAGGAGGAACATGGAGAGAGAAAGGGAAAAAGAGAGAGAGAGAGAGAGAGAGAGAGAGAGAGAGAGAGAGAGAGAGAGAGAATATAAACAGGCTGAAAATAGAATGGAGGGAAGTAGCCATCTCTAGGAAGGAGGGAGAAAGGGAAGAAAAAAGAGGAAATTTACATGATAATTTTGTATATTTGAAAGGAAAAGCAAGTTGTGCACAGTAGAATTGTAATTTTGTATACAATCATCTTTTTATTATATTATGTTATGGAAATGCTTGTTTTATTCCACAAAATAAAAATAAAATCTTTTTAAAAATAGTATTGTCTATCTAAAACCATCAGCAAGTATTATTTGTAATGTGGATAAGCTAAAAGCCTTCCCAATAATATCAGGGGTGAAAAAAGGGTGCCCGTTATCATCACTATTATTTAATGTTATACTAGAAATGCTAGCTATAAGAATATGGGAAGAAAAAGAAATTGAAGGAATAAAAATAGACAATAAGGAAACAAAACTATCACTTTTGCAGAAAATATGATGGTATAGTTAGAGAATCCTAAAGAATCAACTAAATAACTAGTTAAAACAATTTGAGCAAAGTTTCATGATATACAATAAACCCATATTCATCAGCATTTTTATATATTATCAACAAAGTCCAGCCCCAAGATACAAAAAGAGAGACTCCATCTAAAAGAACTGCAGAAAATATAAAATATCTGTGAGCCTACATGCCAAAACATTCCCTGGAACTACATGAACTCAATTACAAAACACTTTTTACATGAATAAAGGTATATATAAAAACTGGAGAAATATTAATTGCTCATAGGTAGGCCTAGCCAGTAAAACAAAAATTATATTTCTACCTAAATTTATTTATTCAGTGTCATAACAATCAAACTACCAAGAAATTATTTTACAGAACTAGCAAACATAAGAAAATTCATCTGAAAGAACAAAAGGTCAAGAATCTCAAGAGAATCAATTAAAAAAAAAAACATGAAGGAAAGTAGCCTAGCAGTATCAGATCTCAAACTGTATTAAAAAGTAATAATCATCAAAAGAAATGTGGTACTAGCTAAGAAATAGTGATAAATCAGGGCCATAGATTAGGTACACAATTCACAGTAATAAATTACCACAGTAATCTAATCTTTGATCAATGCAAAGATTGCTTTGCAAACTGAAAAGCAGTTTGACAGAAACTAGGTATAGTCCAAAATCTCACACTGTATACTGAGATGAGGTCAAAATGGGTACATGATTTTGACATAAAGGGTGATATTGTAAGCAAATTAGGGAAGCATGGAAAGTTGTGATATATGACTGTAATTGAATACTATTTTGCTATAAGAAATAACAATAAGGATGATTTCAGAAAAATCTGGAAAGACCTACAGAAACTGATGAAAAGTGAATTGAACAGAAACAAGAGAACACTGTATATAACAACAGCAATATTGTAAGATGATAAACAATGAATGACTTAGCTCTTCTGAGCAATAAAATGATCCAAGATAATTCTGAAGGACTTATGATGGAAAATGCTATCTATCTCCAGAGAAAGAACTGATGGAGTCTAAACACAAATCAAAGCATACTTTTCTTTCTGTCTTTTTTTGGGGGGAGGGGTTGATGGGATGGGTAGGGATTTTTTTTTTCTTTTACAACATGGCTAATATTGGAAGTGTGTATTTCATGGTTTCACATAATCTATATCAAATATAATCTATATCAAAATGCTTGCCTTCTCATGGAGGGAGGAGAAGATGAAGGAAGAAAATCTGTAATTCAATATTTTAAAAATATGCATGTTAAAATTTTTATTATGTAATTAAATCACATTTAAAGGATTAAAAATATATTTTAGAAAAATAAGCAGTATGAAATAGATTTACATTTTCACATAGAATCCTCTTTTGTGTCTTTTTATGTATGAAATGCTTTTTTTGTTTGTTTCAAGGCACAAGAGAAAGAATTTTTAAAAAGGTCCCTGAGGTGCCTTTTGGTTTTATGGGAAACTCTTTCCCTGTGTGAGAACTTAGCTTTTGTGGTTAATTGGAGCACGTTAATAAAGGGACTTTTTCCTCAGAAAAAGGCACAATAATATTCTATATCTACTGGAGGAGGAAAACGAAAAACAGAGTAAGCTTCTTTAAAAAGGCTATTTAAAGTCTGCATCTCTTAAGATTCACCAAAACACATTGCATTTCACCTAGGACATGAGAGATTTTTCTGTCTGGGAATTGTTGGTTTTCCTTATACTGAAGACCCTGCTATACTTAAATGAGTGGTTATTCACTGAAAAGTTGTTTCATGTGCACGGATTTCTTATTGGTAAAGATTTGGGAATAAAAACGTATTTTCATCCTTTTTGATCTTCTCTGAAATCCCCTAATGGAGTTTCGGGACGATAGATAACCCTGAGTGTTAGAAAGCAGCATTTAAAAAACACTGAAAAATTTAGTGGCAAAAGCAAATCAAACATGGGCATCCTTCAATACTTTCTGGTTTGGGTTTTAGGGCTACTGAGGGAGTTGTGTCAGATCTCAAACTGTTTTACCTACTTATCTGCTATGAATACTCAAGTTAGTTTAGCAATCTACATTTCCAAATCTGGAATGCATCTGAAATCAGAGACTCATACAATATTAAACTTGAGGGGAAAATCAACTTTAAAATGAAAGACTAGATTAGAGCACATCTAAGGTTTCTTCTAAAGCTTAAGGTCAATAACTCAATCATCTTAATGTCTAAAGGAAGGCAGCATGACAAAGGTGATAGGGCACTAGTCTTTGAATAGAGGAAAACTGGGGCTCAAATCCCACCTCCGACACTTAATAGATATGTGTTTCATAAGTCACTTAGACTTGTCTGTGCCTCGGTTTCTTCAACTGTAAAATAAGGGCTTTGGATGCTGGTCTTTTCTAGTTCTTGATCCATGATCCTATGAATGTTGGCACGTGGAATTTTAGACCTGGAAAATGCCTTAGGACGGATAATTTTAGAACTGGAAGAGATCTTAGTATAGTCTAATTCAATCCAGTCCAACAAATATTTATTGCTCACCAACTATATAAAGGCAACGCTGGGGCAAAAAAAAAAATTAAAAGGCACTGAAAAGCAATCACTGCTTTCAAGGAGCTAATTTTCTACAAAACATGCAAGCAAGTACGTTCTTACAAAACAATTTGAGGAGGGAGAGAATCTATGATGACAGAACTAGAAAAGACCTGAGAGACCATTCAGTACCCCCACTCTCCCACTTAATTGATAGGAAACTGAAGCCCCAAGTGATGACTTTCCCTAAATGCACTATGCTGTTATAGTCCCAAGAGTTTACTTGAATTTAACAAGGGTCATCCTTATGGCATTTGCAACAAGAACTGTTAAAATATCAAACTCACCATGTGTAAATACTTGGACAGTTTAAAAAGATTTTGCATCTATATTGTATTTCACCCTCTAAATCATTGAATAAAACTGACACTGGTGAGCCTCATATGGAGAAGTGACCAAATTGAGAATGTCTGTTTGTAGTAATGGAAATCTTGTAATCAAAACATTGCTTCAATTTGGAACTATGCCCAAAGGGCTATAAAACTGTGCATACCCTTTGATCCAGCAATACCACTACTAGGTCTGTATCCCAAAGAGATCATAAAAAAGGGGGAAAGGACCCACATGTACATGTACAAAAATATTTATAGCAGCTCTTTTTGTGGTGGCCAAGAATTGGAAATTGAGAGGATACCCATTAATTGGGGAATGGCTGAACAAGTTGTGGTATATGAATGTAACAGAAAACTATCGTGCTATAAGAAATGATGAGCAGGCAGGTTTCAGAAAAACTTGGAAAAACTTACATGAACAGAGGTTGAAGGAAGTGAACAGAACCAAGAGAACAGTGTATACAGTAGCAGCAACATTGTGCAATAATGATAGACTTAGCTTTTCTCAATGATCAAAGACAGTTCCAAAAGACTCATGATGGAAAATGCTATCCAGATCCAAAGAAGGAACTATGGAGTCTGAATGCATATTGCAGCATGCTATTTTCACTTTTTTTTTCTTTCTTATGTTTTTTTTTTCTTTTTGTTCTGATTCTTCTTTCACAACATGACTAATTTGGAAATATGTTTAACATGACTATGCATGTATAACCTTTTTTCAGATTGCTTGCTGTTTTAGGGAGGGGAGAGGTGAGGAAGGGAGGGAGAAAAATTTGGAACTCAAAATCTTATAAAATGAATGCTGAAAACTATCTTTACATGTAATTGGAAAAAAAATAAAATACTTTTAAGTGAAACAAAATAAAAGACTGGAAAGGCCAAAAAAAAAAAAAAGCATCACTTCTAGAAAGCTGTTAGGTGCTTCTCAGAGTTATCATAAGATTATTCAGTGATGTATCACCAAGCAGAAATGCTTTCTTCATTTACATTTTATTTTCCTCTGTGGTATTTAACTCATTTTTTATTATGTTCAGCCATCATAAATATATTTACTCCAATGTATGATTGGTCAATAGAGAAAAATCAATACTGTGTTGAGGCTACTGATGAAAGTCAGCTTTTAGCAAGACAGGAGACAGAAATACAAAAAAATCTACTAAGCAATATCATATTTTTAAAAATTAAAATGCACAATTATATTTTGACTTTTTGACCATGGAGACTTTTTAACTTGTTCTGACCACATGAACCTCTTGTGTAATTCTGCACTTAGATAGTATAAAAATAGATCAAGGAACTGATTATTTCCTCCCTGAAGTCAGGATTTATGGTCAGCTAGGTGGTACAGTGGATAGAGAGCTGGGCCTGGAATCAGGAAGACATCTTCCTGAGTTCAGATCAGACCTCAGACACTTACTATGTATGACTCTGGGCAAGTCACTTCACCCTGTTTACCTTAGTTTCCTCATCTGTAAAATAAGCTGGAGAAGGAAATGGCAAACCACTCTAGTTTCTTTGGCAAGAAAATCCCAAATAAGGTCATGAAGAGTCAGACATGAATGAACCACAAAAGTCAGAATTAATCAGCCCTGCTCTTCACTATACTCTGGTATTCTGAACTCTGAAACATGCCTACCTAGACCTCTACGACTAATCTCTATCTGTTCCACTTTAGCTAATCTCCTGGAATATGGCCTAGTAGATGAGACAATGAACCCAGAATCAGTAGATTTGGGTTAGAATTCAATTTCAGACACTACTTGTGTCACTATGAACAAGTCATTAATCCCTTAAAACCTCAGTTTCCTCATTTTTCAAGTAGGAACCATTACATTTGAACAGTTAAGTGGTGAAGTGGGCAAATCAGTGAACCTGAATTCAGTTAAACATGAGTTCAAATCCAGCTTCCAACACTTATTAGCTGTGTGACTCTAAGTAAGTTATTCAGCCTCAGTTTGAGGTTCCTCATCTGTAAAATGGGGATAATAATAGGGCATGGATAAAATAAAATAATTCTCATAAAGCACTTCACAAATGTTAAAGCTCTACATAAATATTAGCTATTATTAGCATTATTTTCCCCTACTTTACAAGGCTGTCCTGAGGAATGTGCTTTTCAAGACTTCAAACACCATACAAAGGTGAGCTGTTATTTTCATAACGACACAATGTCAAGGGCAGTTGAGTCATGAGAATGGTCACTAGATGTTGCCTATTACCTTGCTAGCATTATTTCCACTTGGGTTTGAGCAACATAAGCAACCACGTAGTGCAAAGATCAAAACTTTAGGAAATCAGGTTAAGGAAGACAAATCATCCACTTTCTGGTACTCCTTACACTTTGACTTCCTAATTGAATACAGACACTGTGGTCTGAATTTCTGCTCTGGTCACAAGGTTTCCCGCTGGGTCTTCTTGTTTAGGCCCTTGGATCTCAGTGCTGAACTGACTCACTGGCGCCAACTGGCCTGGCTTTTTTAGTTTAAGCTAGATCTTCTCCCAACTTGGACACTACCTCCTGGGCACCAGGCCCAGGATTATTCTTTCTCCTGTCTAGAGGCTTGTCAAATCACTGGCAAGTGTTGAGCCAGCCATATGCAAGATCTGACAGTCTAGACCTGTTCGCTATTCCCTAATTTAGCTGATTTTGGCCTTTTTCTGTTGCTTACCTTCACCCATGGAATCTGCCAGAACACTTCTGGTGAGATAATTTCTCTATTCATGTCTCTATTGGTCAGCCTTGTTCCTCTGTCATATATAAGTCCAATGTGGTATGCTCTATGAAAATTTCACTAAGTCAGTGTTCTCTGTTATCTCTGTTCCTTATTGAGTTCTTCTGAATGAATTCAGTGCCTAAGGCTAAAAGAGACTCAATACTTAGTTGAGAGCTGAAGACTATCATAATTGGAAAGATCTTTAGAACAATATTATAGTATGAAAAGAGTTGAGAAGACGGTTAGAATCGGAAACTAGAAGAGGCCTTAGAAAAGATAACATTAGATATGGAAAGGGACTGAGAGTACACATTTCTAGAACGCAGAATCCTGAAATGTTAGATTTAGGAAAGAATTCATTTTATTTATTTTCTGTGATAGTACAGACTATCCATTAACAATGGGCTACAATCACAACAAGATATTTCCTGCCCTCAAGGTGCTTGTGGGGGGGACATCATATAAAAAGGAATTTGAAAGGTAGTGACCCATGCAGGGACAAGATGCCTGGCAAGAAAATGGGGAAGAAGTTCAGAGAATGAGTCAAATCAAGAAGGAAGAGTACATGTTGGGGAACCCTCCTGAAATGATGGTTTTAGGAAAGGAGTTATTCATCAGGAAAGAAGGTCTTCAGGGTTGAGATTTCTCCAGGATGGGAAGACGACGAATAAGGTGGTTTAGAAGTCTGAAGAGTGAATCAAGCTGGGAGTGAAGTGAGCATGGTTGTAACTTTCCTAAAGATATAACTTCAATAATTTTAGTTTTACTTTATTTCTATAAGGAGTATTTTATAGTTGTACTGCATCTATTATAATTTCTATAATTTATATGATTAACTTTACCAATTACTTCCCAATATTGAACTATTTTTTCAACCTTAGTACAAATCTAATAAGACTTCAATAAATAATATATTGGATAAATTATTCTAGTTTCTTTGCTAAGAAAAAAATACTTAACACTTTTTTTTTTTTTTTTGCTTTTTGGAGGGCGATTGGGGTTAAGTAACTTGCCCAAGGTCACAGGGCTAGGTTTTTGTTTGTGTGGGTTAAGTGTCTGAGGCTGGATCCGAACTCAGGTCCTTCTGACTCCAGGGCCGATGCTCTATTCACTGCGCCACCGAGCCGCCCCATACTTAACACTTTTGCATCAATATTTTTGATGATGTTGTCGATAGGTCTCTTTCTCTCCTTTATCTCTTCCTAGTTTTAGGGCAACTGGTTTTGTTTTGTTGGTTTTTTTTTTTTTTCCCTCAGAGAGAGTTTGGTAGAATGCCTTATTTCTCTTGTATTAATTACAATATTTGTCTCAGAACTATTAATTGCCAAATTATTCTTGGCCAGGATTTTTCTCCTATTCTCTTTGGTAGTTCATTCATTGCATATGTAATTTCTCTTTCAGAGAGTAAATGATATAATTCCTATTGCTTGTTTTGTTCATATTTAACATTTCATATTTTTGTCCATAACCATTCATTCCCTTTAAAATCTTTGTGTTTCTGCCATATAATTTTGAAATGTCATTTATGACTATTTCCCCTTTTTATTATATATTCAAGTTTTTTTTTTTAATTTTGGAAAATAAACTTCCCACTCTCCTTGAAGTACCCCATTGTGAAATACCTTTTGCACCTTGCTTAAACTTCCAAAGGAGGGTTGTGTATTGATTCTAAAGAAGGTTGACAAAGTATGGCTTGCAGGTCAAATTCAGCATGCCATCCATTTTTGTAGCCTACAAGATAAGAATTTAGTTTTTACATTTTAAAATTTATTGTATTTAGAATTGTAAACACTTTCTTAATTAAATACAAAGAGCAGGTTGGATTTATCTCTGGCTATAGTTTACTTATGCCAGATCTAAAGCATTCCCATGCCATTTTTAGGGCCTGAATGCCAGCTCTCCCCTAACTTTTGCCCTCCCTTCCCAATAATCTAGTCTCCTAAAGCCCATTCCATATTGTGTGAGAGACTGAAAAAAAAAACAATCCCTAATCTCTTCTCTTCTTGAGTCACAAGCAGTCAGGCCTATCTTATGGGGAGCTACAGAGACAATTTATCACTTAGGCATCTTGTGGAAAGTCTCCCAGAAAGGAATATAGAAGCAATCTAGTCTAATACCTTTAAGATCAATATGTGCCATTTTGTATAGTTTGAAACATTTAAATATCTAGAAATAGACACTTCAATGAATTTATCCATTTTCTCAAGGATATTTGAGGAGCAGCCAGCCTATGTGTCTCATTCTCCATTAGTTCATAGCTTAGCATGTATATATCCCAAGCTTTCTACCTTCAATCCTTTCCTTCCCTTGCCCTCTCTGCCCTCTCTCTCTCCCCCACCTCATGGAATAAGTGCTCTTATCCATTTCCCATAGTGTAAACACAAGTCCCATACAGAACATGGAATGTCATAATTTACTTTATCATGACCATTACCTTGGATTTTGATAAGAATTCCTCTAGGTTTTAAATCAATACCTTCTGTCATCTCACTAAACTATATTGTTCCAACACAGACCAGGAGAAAAGAGAAACCTGAAGCTTGGAATTTGGTTCAGTGCTTCAAGAAGAGGTTTGTATTTTATAAGCCAGCAAATCACTAAGGGGCAATTAGATGGCTCAGTGGATATAGTACTGAGCCTGGAGTCAGGAAGATCTGAGTTAAAATCCAGCCTCAGATACTTACTAGCTGTGTGACCTTGGGCAAGGCACTTGAATTCTCTATTTGCCTAGGAGGCAGTTGGACAACTTGGTGGATAGAGTGTTAGGCCTGGAATCAGGAAGACCTGAGTTCAAATTTGACCTCAGACACTTACTAGCTGTGTGACCCTGGGCAAGTTGTTTAATCTGTCTGCCTTAATCCACTGGAGAAAGGAATGGCAAACTACTCTAGTATCTTTGACAAGAAAATTCCATGAAAAATATGAGCCATGGAGTCATGAAAAGTCAGAGAAGACTGAACAACAATAATCGCAACTCACTTTACCTCGAGGGGTCTGATTACTGCTCAGAGAGCTTGGAAAATGCTCTAGGATAGAGATTCTTAACGTTTTTTGTCATGGACCATTGTGGCAATTTGGGGAAGCTTATGGACCCCTGTATATTATTGCATGCATTCCTATTAAAGGAAATGTTAAATTTCAATTAGAGGTTGGTGATAATAAAAATGTAATTTATTCCTATCTAATTTCACAGATCCTGAAATCTAACCTTTAAACTTTACCCCAGGTTAAGAGCCCCTACTCTAGAAGCATGCTTTATAGGTCCTGGATCAATTATCTCATCTCTTTGAGCAGCTATGTGATCAAAAAGTTAGGGAATTAACATACATTCAAATCTGATTTTCCTAGCAAGTCTTTAATTGGTCAGTTGTTAATCACATAATTTGACTGTCAAATAAGGGCCTATATATCTTCCCCTTTCCAGTTCTAATTTTATTGTAATTTTAAGATTTTTTTTCTTTTTAATAATGGAAGCATGATTTAGTTTTCATTATGCTAAGCCTTCTTAATTTTTTCCCTTCTTTATATTTCTGAATTATGTTTGAAGAAGGATTTGGGGAGGTTTTTTTTGTTTGTTTATTTTTAATGGACAAATACAATGGGCTAATAGGAAAGACTTTACTCATCTGTGTAAAAAGACCAAGAGTAGAAAGCCTTGGAGGAAATTTGAAATGGGCACAAGTAGAGGAACACCAGGGCAGGGCAAAGTTGTGGGAAAATAAATTAAATATGCAGGTAAGAAAAAACATTAAGGAAATATGTCTTCATGCCCTAAAAAACTTCCATAGAAACACAGTTCTAGTCCAGTTACACTTAGCCAGTCAAGTTCTCCATTATAACTGAAGGAATAAAGGTCTTTATGAAGAAAGGGAAGACAAATGATAAACAGAGGCCCATCTGATCTAAGTAGTGGTCTGTAAAAGGTGGTAGGCAGGGGTGATGGGGAGAGGAGGCTGTATCTCTCCTGATAATGTAGATGGAAAGACATTCCTGATTTTTCCTCAGCAGAACAAGATAACAATTTTTTTATCATGACTGTCTTGGATGCATGAAGAATTATCAGCATTTTAGCCTTACTGAAATGTGATAGCAATATACTTTTTTTCTACCTCCTCACTGGGAGGTAAGGGCAATAAGTACTCCATTCAGTCTTGAATTTAAACTATGTAAATACTACAGCATGGTGGGTCATAAGGTTGGAAGGAGAATTAATGTGAAGAAAAGAGCATTGCCTGGAGAGTCATGAGACCTGGGTTCTAGTCCCTATTCTCCACCACTGATTAGCTGTGTGACGTTAGACAATTCACTTCAACTAGCTGAGCTTTAGTTTTCTCATTTTCACCATTAGGGGAAGCAGGACTATAATAGAAATAAGATTTATGGCATGTTGAACCTAGAAGGGCCTTAGAAACCTTCTATTCCTTAGAGTTCTTACCCTTTTATGTGTCATGGAAGCCTTAGGCAGTCTCATGAAAATTCTGAGCCCCTTCTGAGAATAATGCTCTTAAATGCATAAAATAAAATTCATAGGATGACAAAAGAAACTGATCACATATAAATATAGTAAACAGAATATTAGCAAAAAAACAGTCATAACCTCCAGGTTTAAGGTCCCTGATCTACTCCAACTATTTTGATGAAAATAAGGCCTATCGAAATGGGTCTTTCCTAAAATAACACAGATAATAAATAGTAGAAACCCAGATTAAGGATACTAAATCCTTTGCTTTATCAGTTAAATTGTGCTTCTCAACACAATTGAGAATAGTTCAATATGCTAAATACTTCTCATATACTAAACTTTTGTGCTACGTACCCTGATAATATTGAAACTTGATGAAACTATGATTTGTGAGTACCCTTAACAGAACATAGAAATAAGACATTAATAGAAATTTTAACTACCTTAAAAGCACAGGGAAAATCTAATATTTTAAGACATGCTCCCATAGACTTAGTCTACAAAATGGTAAACATCCTGTTAAAATCTGAAAATTTTAAACAACTATCTAGAATAGTTTAGATTTTATGGGGAAAAAAATCCTGATCATTTGACTGAACTTCTCAGACTGAGGATCATAGTTGATCTTTGATTCATAAATCCACACAATTTGAAGGTTGGAAGGGCTCTTAGAACATAATGTAAGCTGTAGAAGGGACCTTATCTGCAGCATATTAGAATGGAGAGGGACAAAGCTGGGACGAACTTTTTTTGAGGTCATCTCACCGAACGCTGTCACATCACAGAAGAAGAAACAGATCCAAAAGGCGGAAGTGATTTGCTTACTGTCTCACAGTTTAGCAAAGTTTGGATTAGAATTCCATAATTGAAAAAGAAAGTCTTGGGATAAATGTCTTATCTCTTCTATCATTATCACAGACAACAGTTATAGGCCATGGTTAATGTATGAAGGAAACAAAACTGAAATGTGGCAAGTGAAGAGGCCTTACTCTGGGTGCATGTGTATAAAACAGAGTGAAATGTTTTCCAGGAGAGTTACAAATGTTGGTTTACATTTTTCAGCTTCGGGAACTCTTTTCATAGTTTGGAGACTGTGCTAAACCATCTGTCTGACTTTTAATGTAATTGCAACTTTGAATTCCTAAACTTGGTATCATCATTCCCTTTTATCTGGTAATGTTTTGAATTAGATTAACATAAGAGAAACAGGTGCCTGTTGTCATAATTTTTCTAGCATTCTTGGAATCTCCTCCCCTTTTGCTAGACACTACAGTATTACCCCCAAACTCTCTGCTACTAATTCATCATGCCATCTTGTCCCTTCCCCAGTCTGAGACTTAGTTTCCTTCTCTATCTTAGACTTCATTCTACTTTAGGTCCTGTACTATGCTAAGGTCCCTTACAGTGCTGATGTTCTATATCCTAAAGTCTTTTCTGTCTCCAACATTCTATGTTCTCACATCCCTCTGAGTTTTAATAGTCTTGGTTCTAACATTCTACATTCTAAGGGTCTCTTTAAGTACTCTAATGTCTTCTGTTCTGTTTTCTAATATTACATATGTCTTTAGATAAAGCTGACTTAGGTGTGAAGTCACTCAATTTTTAAAAATGCTTATTGAAAGTCTTTTGTATACAATCACCAAGCATATTGGCACTACCAATGTGCTTTTAAGAAGGGGAGGGGGGGAGTCAGGTGATCAATGAAAAAGAACTCTAGCCCTTGGGTCAGCAGCAAGATTTGAGTTCAAAGTCTGGTGTCAGAAACTTACTGGCATTGTGACCCTAGGGAATTCACTTAACTGCTGCCTGCCTCGGTTTCCCCAACTGTAAAATAGGGGCAATATCACCATTTGCCTAGCGGGTCTGTTGTGAAGATCAAATGAGATATTTGCAAAGTTCTTAGCATGATTCCTGGCACACAGTATGTACTTAATGAAATTCATTCCCTCCCCAAGCCATTTATCCCATCCAGTTCTGCAGAACTTAGAAATCTGGGTGAGTTTTTAGCTTTGAAGAGTCCTTTCATCCAACCTCCCAAACGTACGCTCACTTGAATTTCTTGGCCTCTGTTCTGCTGCTGACATTGGGGCTAGTGCTGACTTTTTTTTTGAAAAGTTACAGTTTGTCTTTTATGCCGAGAAATGCAGGGGGAGTGGAAGGATTATCTCGATTGCCACAAACATGGGCTTGTGCAACATATGTAGAAAACTATGTGAGGCACTTGGAGTCCTCAGGGAGATGTACTATTCATTTGATCTTCCCTTCCACTCTGAGGAACATGTGTTAGCTGAGGCCAGGGGGAAGAGATGCTTCCTGTACAGCCTTTCCATAGTCTCTCCCAGAGGGCTCATGACCAACTTCAGGAACACTCTGCCTCCCTGAACCGCGGGCTGCCCAGCTCCGGGAATCTGACAGCTAGCTCTCTAGGGGAAGAGTGACTAAAACTTCTGCCATTTTTAACAGGATTGAAAAACCCTCCAGTCCACCATCACCCTACCTCTCCAATGCATATTATCACTCTTTATACACTCTAACTTCAACCAAATTTCTTCACCACCAGGTAAGGAAATACCCTATACTAGTGAAAATAAGTCTGTATTTTTCCCATAACTTAAGAGTGTCTGAGAAGTGCCTCAGACATCCATAAATAGAAAATGCAGGACTTGAACCCAGGACTTGAATCCTGGCTTCAAAGAGAGCTTGTAGATGGAACCTAGGTCATGTTGTCTATTGGCAAAGAATGTGGTATATAACAAAATATATCCTAGTGAGTATTATAGTTTTGTCCCTTACTAGACTAATAATGAGTGCTTAATAAATGCTTGTTGACTGACTATACTATAAACTTCGTAGCACTTAGCACAGTGCTCTGCATACAGAAGGTTTTTAATACCCAATTAGTGACTGAGTGAATGAAAAGAACAAGTGTTTTCCCAAGAACTTTAAGGCTTGAGAAGAAAGCAGACATATACCCTGCCTAATACTCTGCCTGGATCCTCCTTTCCAACTGCCACAAACATAGAGAGGGGCCTTGCCCTCCCCCCATCACAGCAAATGTTATTTATATAAACGTAGACTCTGAGCCACAGGTGGAGAATCAGTCTCACTCTGAGGTTATTAATATACACAAAGTGTTATTTACTATGGCCATCTGAAAGAACTCCCTCTCACTGACTTTCCTCCATCCTAAGGTGGAATACGTTTCCCTGGAAGATTGCACCCAGGTTCTGTGTGGTGTCTTTGATGTGTACTGGGTCCTGTGCCTTTAATTCAATCCCTAAGGCCTTAGGAAAGCCCAGTCCAAGCTTGGTGGGAAGTGAATGGAGAGGGAGGAATGTGAGCTGGGGAGAAACACACACCACACTGTTTTCTTTCTGGGAGACTTCGTCAAGACTAGAGTTCCAGTGACCTCACCTTCTAGCAATGCCAGTTTGTTTGAACTAAATCAAAGTCGATTTGTGGTGGTGGCTGAAATACTTGGAGACCCAGCATGTTCACAGCTTCTGATCCACAAAGTGAATTCTGGCCTTGTTCATTCCCACTGAGAGGAGCATGGCCTGAGAGGAGACTAGGGATAGGTAAGGTGGGCAACAGCCTAGGGCAAAGCACTCAGGACACAACAAGGTGATGTGGTCTAATACAAAGGGAACTTGAAGTCAGGAGGCCTGGGTTCAAGACTGGTCATTAACTGTGTTGTCTTTGTCAACTCAACCTTGGGGAACTTTAGTTTAATGGGGTATCAAATGAAATTATTGATATAAAATTAGGTATAACTAGAGTAGGTATAACTGGTACTCTGTGCCAAGGTGACAAAAGTGGGATGGAGCATACAGAATCTGGTATCCTTTCAGTAAGCAGAAGCAATAGAATTGAAATAGTTAACAAAAATAATTAAGATAGGATGTTATCCAACTTTTATTCCAAATACACACTTTGAGGCCTAATCCTTCCTACTCTGATGCTGCCCCGCTCTTTTCCCTAGCTGAAGTTTCCTCTAGGAGTAACCATTATGACCTAGGGTCTCTAAGAAGTGTCCCAGATTTTCTCCCTGTCTACGGGTTTGTCTAAACTTTCTCTGTGAAGTCTTCCTTTCTGAAATGCCCCTATTCCTCAACCTCCCCAAGTGTCTCAACTGAATTTTTCTTTAAAAGTTAATTTGAGGATGCCTTATTTCTACTCTCCTTGGGAACATTTTAGGGTGCTTTCCCAAGTATCAGCCACTTACATTTCTATTTAAGGGCCTTATAGTTCAAAATTCCTTCTCCAGGTGATTATTACTGACACACTCGGGTACATTAGGACAAGTGAGCTCTTTACCCTCACTTTAAGTCAACTAGCTTTCAGGATATCATGGTAGGGATGGGAAGTGGCATTTAATCTGTATTTCTCCATTTTTAAGCTGCTTCTTACATTAAGTATCCAGAAGTGATTAAATGAAATGGTTCCCTTTGACAAGTTATTAATCTCGAGTTTACCTCCCATCTACAAAAGAGAGGGGGTGGAGATAAAGACGAAGCTTATTTATGGTCTCCCTCGGCTTATAAATCTAAGGAAATGAGACCACTCATTTTTCCAGCAGGTACACAATATATGCATTGTGGGACATTCAGGACTGCAGCTAACAAATTTCACATCCTGGGACATTAAGAAGGATACAGAAGCCTCCTTTGGCACCAAACATTTTGATAAATGCTTCACATTTTATGAGCCCAAGTGATCAGTGAGTGAGATTTATTTGGTAATGATGCTGGAAGGGCCTCAAACAACAATCTGTAAGTACCCTGCTAAAAGGGACAAGAAGTGGCTTCAAAAGGAAACTGACAGAAGGCTTGGCATATATCACCAGAATGGTCTACAAGAGCAGAGCCGTCAGCATGTACCAATTTAAACAGTTCGTGACTGGGAGAAACACTGCTTAACAAGGGCAAGAGCTTAGACGGATGGAAGAAAAGAGAAGGCCATTTTCAGTTACAATTAAAGTGAAAAAACAAAAACAACAACAACGGGGGTGGGGTGGGGATGAAGGTGAAAAGTACTTAGGAAAAGCCTTCTGAGCAAGGAAAACACATAGCTTCCTAAAACAAGTAAATGAATCACAACAACAAATCTGTTTTCTGAGGCAACGGAAGGAAAACATCTTGTTAGAGCGCCTTTTGGGCACAGATGGCTAGAAAACAGCAAACATCCCTACATATTTTTAAACATGTCCATGCTGTCCCAGCAGGAGCGGGGTGTGGTTTGTCAATGGTGGAAAACGAATTTCACAGGTATAACAGATAGGTGACCCCTGGCATTGTGTGTGTAAGTTCTGTTTGGTCACAGCAGAGGCCCAGCGGAAATTTCAAAAGCAAACATTTGTTTTGCTGACAAATGTTTCCAAGTAGAAGGAAGCATTTGTTACAGCAGTTGCCATGCAACAAAATGTTTACTCTTCACACATATGGGGTGTAGCCAAATGTACCTGAAAACATCACCAGTGATAGGATGCTGCATCCATCCCTGAAGTGTGACAGTTGGCCTGATCTCTCCTGGGTTGACCCCATGGATATAGGGGCTCCATGGTGTAGGTGTTTGGAAAACATTTAAGCATTTAAGATAGCAAGAATGTCCAGAAGAACTTGATTTGAAAAACAAATAAACAAACACTTGAAAATGGTTGTTGATCCAGGAATGTTGAGAGCATCACTGGAGAAAACTTTGCAAATCTCCCATCCAGGTGGATGAATTGTGAAATATCTTAAAGATAAAATGAATCAGAGAGAGGGGAAAGATATGCATTATGACCTCATTAATTAATTAAGAAAAACAAACAAATATATACCTCAATGTCTAAAGCATCCAGGAGCCTGTATTAGTCACTGTGGAATATTTGAAGAATTAGTCACAGTTCGTATCCCCAAGAACCTTGTGCTCAGGTATTGAAGGTGAGGTGGATTGTGTGTGTTTGTGTGTGTGTGTGTATGTGTGTGAAACATTTACATAAGTAACTATAATATAAATGGGAATGTGAAAAGGAGACATCATGATAATGAAACCTAGGTTCAGATCTTGCCTCTGATGCCTCTGTGTGACCTTAGTCAAGTTATTTAACCTTTTGGGGTTTCAGTTTTCTCAACTGGAAAATTAAGTGATTGGTATAGAAGGCCTTTAGAAATACTCCCATCTCTAGATCTATGCTTTTATTAAAAAAAAAAAACCAATGAGAATTCTGACAAGTGAGAGGTTACAGAATCAAAGAAGCTTAGGCTTGTGCTTAAAAGTCTTCATGTGGCCCCAATCTGAATCCCTTCTCTATTCCTTCTGGCAAGTGGTCATGGAGTCTCTTTTTCAACCTGGCCCTCTGTTAAGTCCACCTATCATTCCTAGTCCTGTCCTTTGTGACCAAACAGAACAAGATTCTTGCTTCCTTGTAAGAGCCCTTCAAATGCTTAAAGATATATCATGGGACCTCCAACTCCTCTTTCATTCAAGCTAAACATCCTAATTCTTTCTAGCTCCTTCTTTATCATAAAACAAATTAAAATAAGAATATAAGAAAAAAAGAACATAATGAGATCTTTCATCAAATACTTGAACAAAATACAGATAAATTATATTTAGCATATGATGGGAAAATACTTATAGAGGAAGGTCATGGAATGATAGGATTTAGATCTAAAAGGGAACTAAGATGTCATCCTTTATTTTACAGGACATTGATGCCTAAAGGAATGTTGTGATTTGCTCAACGTCACGTAAGTAGCCTAGCCAAGCCAGAATCAACCTGATTCCAGATCTAGCAGTCTTTGCACTATGTTGGCTATGGCAAGTGCAATATTTAGTCATGCCAAGCTTCTCCCTGAAACAAAAGTTCATCTCCTTACTACCAATATTCTTCCAGTGATATTATATGGTTGGAAGTCATGAAACACTACAGCCTTAGAAAAAATATAGTCAAGGATGAGTGTCTCCCAAGAACCATGATGACGTACATGGGACTGAGCAGGCTAAAACACACAGCAAATAAGAAAGTGACAAAGGAGAAATTATGTAAAGGATGCCATCAAAAAAATGTAATTTAAAAAACAAAAGACTGACAACTTGACAAGAACAAGTAGTATCTGATAGTCTTTCTGTTCTATTGGGATCCTGGCAAACTCAAGAGATGATGAGGAATGTCTAAAGCAACCAGAACATTGAGTAGACCCCACTGTGTAGATCTTTTGGGAGGACATGAATGAGAGTCTTACTAGAAGTACAAGTAAGAGTGGGTTCCAATTCCAATTCCAGTGGAATCTCAGATCTAATGGAGAATTAGCGTATTCTATAGACCACATTAAGACATAATCATCAGAAATGTCCTATATGTTGAGAATGATCTAAAAAGAAGACAAATAAAAGGATGGAAAGTTTTATGTAATTATCAGTTTGGATAACTGACTTTCTGTCTCATCCAGGCCTAAAGTATAGTGTCCATTAATAGCCCCCATCCCCATCTGTTTTTCCAACTTGGGATGGTTTTCCTCTCCTCAGATAACTTGGTTGCCAGTCTCTCCAGGGGTTTTCCATTTTAGTGCTGGAATGGTTATGTCCAATCAATTTTAGCCCTATTATAGCTCAGAACTCCCAAATCCTCCCAATAACAGTGTTTACAGGCATGTGCTACCATTCCAGTATTCTGAATATCCCTGCCCTCAAAAGGTGTGGAATAAAGATCACCAGAGATAACCTAGCCAGCATAAATGTCAAACTCAACTTCACTTGGGTACACTAACTAAGTAATTATTGCAAATGACAGTGTTCCATATCCTCTGCCTCTTCTAGTGAGATATGTGGTTGATAATTATTACAGTATTTCTGAGGTACCTAGTATGAGGCTGGAAATGGAATAACAATGATAAATTGCCAGGTTTGACACGCTTATTTCCACTCACTGGGATAAAGAAAGAGAGGCATGTTGGAATGTCATTTGAAAATTCAAACCAGAGTGCCCACTCCTGTGTGCGTACACACACACACACACACACACACACACACACACACACGCATGCATGCACACACACACACACAGACAGAGAGAGTGAGAAAAGAAGGAGGGAAAGAGACAGATAGGGAGAGAAAGAGGCAAGAAAAGAAAAAGAGGGGAAGGAGAGAGAGAAGAAAAGAGAGAGATTAATATAAGAATAATCCTTTCAAAATAAAAAAAAATAAGTATGATCCTTACACATTTGCTCAACTTCTCTGCAACTTAGATAAAGTAAAACCTCATTAATTTTAAATTTCTGATCATTTGGACAAGGAATAAGTTGAAGTTTACCTTTGCTTTATCAGAGAAAGGGAATTCAGAAAGCAAATTAGCAGTGCAAACAAAACGGCAAAACGGAAAATGGAAGCACCTTGAACAAGCACACGTCTTTTTTCAAGTAGAATTCAAGAATTTTCTTGCCAGGAGTTGATAGGACGGTTACGGTAATTCTTTTCTATTCATCAAAATAGATTTCCAAGGGCCTCCCTTCTAGAAAGTGTCATTAGATAAACTTATGAGATGTTTTTGAAAGTTATAATATTAGATTTATTTTAAAATATGTGACTTGGACTTTTTTTTTTACTATCTCCAAGTTTTTTCCCCACAGCTGAGGTTCAAGATTACAAATTTGGCAAGAAAGAGGGAAAGGGCTTGCTTTTCTTTAACTTTCAGGAACGTTTGCAATTCAAATTAACTTTAGGATGTAGTTCATCATTTTGCTGCAAGTGGGTTCCTCTTAACCATGTAATACAAAAGGATTGATGCTAACCACCATCCGCTCCCCTATCCAATAAGCAAAAGAGTTTATAAGTTGCTCGAGGGCAGGACCTCCCTTCCAGCATTAATTTTAGGGGCCCATAATATGATTTAATGGACCCCAGGAAGATTTGTTTGGGCTCCAATGCAGAACATCCCCTGTACATTGAATAGTCATAAGATAATAAGAGACCCCATATACAAAGATTTACAAGGTACTTTACATCTATGATCTCATTTGAGACTCATCACTGCCCTGAGATATATGTACTACTGGGGATTTGCTTATTTTACAGATGTGCAAACCGAGACTCAGAGTTTAGGGACAGGACCATGATTACAATCGGGGCCTAGGAGAGGCAGGATTCAAATCAAAGTCTTCCTGTCTCCAAGCCTAATACTCTAACCACTCCTACTACTGCCTCTCTCAATCATAAGAATTTGAACCAGAAGAAAACTGTACAAGGCAGTATATTTAGCCTTGGACTTTTGAAAGTTATCCTTATACTTCATATAAAAATATGAGATCAGATGTGTCCTAGGCTCTGTAGATAGTTGAAGAAAGACAATTATTTTCCATCTAGTGCAAGGGATAGAATTTTGGAATCAGGAAGAACTGGATTCAAATTCCAAGTAAAATACTTGTTATCTGTTCATTAGCCTGGCCAAATATCTTCATTTCTCTAAGCCTCAGTTTCTTTCTTTGTTAAAAGACAATAATAAGAACATCTACTTTATCAGGTTGTTGTGAAAATCAAATGAGAAGGGGCAGCTAGGTGGCGCAGTGAATAGAGCGCAGTCCCTGGAGTCAGAAGGACCTGAGTTCGGAGCCGGCCTCCAACACTTAATCCACACAAACAAAAACCTAGCCGTGTAACCTTGGGCAAGTTACTTAACCCCAATTCCCCTAAAGGGGCAGCTAGGTGGCGCAGAGCGCCGGCCTCGGAGTTGGGATGACCCGAGATCAGATCCGGCCTCAGAAAATGAGCACCCATGCATAAATAATGACTAGCCGTGTAACCTTGAGCAAGTTACTTAACCCCAATTGCTTTAAAAAAAAAAAAAAAGAAAATCAAATGAGAGGTTGTTTCATGATGCTTTGTACTCTTTAAAGCACTCTACAAGTGTGAGCTCTTATTATTGTTACAATTATTCCTCTTTCACTTATCCCTAAAACGGAAATTTCACAAATGCTTTTGATTCCTTTAATAAAGGGTCCCTTAAGAACAATTTAAACAACAATAGTTTGGTAAAGACTTTGGAACTCTAAAAGCCATTTGCCTCTAGATAGACAGTTGATGGATACAATATAGTTTGAGACATTTTTGCCCTTTTTGGGGAGGGGGGATCATTTCCAATGTAGGACATTGTTTTGCTTGTTTTATTTTCAGTGAGTTTTGTTTTTCATGCTTTTGCCATAGGCAAAAGAGAGAGGTGGGAGAAAAAGAATGCAGACCTGAAAATAAAATAAAACTGATTTTTTAAAATACTTTTTTTAAATAAAGCAAACTATAAAGAATAATTCATTTTCTTTTTACTTTCAACACATTCTACTTAAACATAGTTCATTGATCTTTAGCTACTCTTGCCTTCAATATCATCTCAACCAATCCCTTTATTTGACAGCTGAGGAAGCTAAGCTCCAGAGAGGCATGCAGTGACTTCTTCAAGGTCATATAAGTAATAAATCACATAACTGGATTTCAGCTTGAAATATAGGTCCTCTTGCATTGCACTGATGCTTTAACTCCTTTTAATCAGGGAGCTAGGCCCCCACTGGGCAAAATGATATCTCAAAATACAGTATTCACTCAGGGATTGAATGCAAGTTATTGTTATTATAAAGTATTAATGATGGAAAGACATCCTGTCCTGGGAGTGCTTATATTATACTATATTATATTATATTATATTATATTATATTATATTATATTATATTATATTATATTATATTATATTATATTATATTATATTATATTATATTATATCATATCATATCATATCATATTATATTATACTATACTATATTGTATTATATTATTATTATATTTATGTTATGTACATATGTAATATATAAAAATATATACATATCCCATACATATGGGAAGCAAAGTGGCACAGTGTATATAGTGCTGGTCCTGAAGTCAGGAAGACATCTTCCTGAACTCAAATACAGCTTCAGACAATTGATAACTCTGTGACTTTGGACAAAACACTCAACCCTGTTTGCCTCAGTTTCCTCATCTGTAAAATGAGCTGGAGAAGGAAATGGCAAACCACTCCAGTCTCTTTGCCAACAATACGCCAAATAGGGTCACAAAGAGTCAGACATGACTGAAACTACTGAACAACAGAACCCATACATATCTATACATACATGATACAATATGTTATATGCGTATCTATACATACATATATGTGCATATATGATAAGAGTGTGTGTAGATGCACACATATACATACATGTCGAGTGTGGTGAGTTTGGTATCTCAGCTTTAGTAAGATGTCCAAAGTGGGGAATTGAGAAATACAGAAATGGTTTGCAGGGCCCTAACTCAATGCTCGTAGGTAGAGGGTGATCCAGACTGCTTCTTAAGTATGTCATCCCAGATACTTCAGTGCTAAAGCAGATCTGAGATACAATGGAAGTGGACAGCCCTTCCATCAGTGTAGCAAATGACCTTTTCAGACCTCCTCATCTTACACATTTCTCATTCATATTTTTTTTTTTGCATCTTTAAAGAAAAAAGGTCCGAACCAATGGGCTGAAGGTATTTCTTTGCTTTTAATATTTCATAGATATTGATTTATCATTGTGTTATCCTTTGGTCCTGTTGATGACTTGCCTACCTTCTTGTCTAGGGGGATATGCCCTCAGTAATGTCTTTTATGCTGTCTCATGCCCCACTTAGCTTGGGTAATTTTGGTGACTAAATGATTGAGAACAATAAATAAATAAGCCTGGCAAGCAGCAGTACACTGACTTGTTTTGAGCAAAGTCACCAGCCCCAGCCCCAAGCTGTTCTGTAGAGTGTGTAAAGGACTGAATCTTACACAACATGCACAACCAGGGCTGCTGGTGTGAGCTACACCCGAGCTCTCTGAGTAGACATAAACAAAGCTTTGAGAACAGCCAGTAGGTGGTGCAGTGGCACCACAATTCTGCACTCTCGGCAGTGGCCACACTATGTATTCTGCACTTCGAAGAAGGGCTCCTAGGAATTGTGAAGGGCTGTTGCTTCTCTGTCCAGTTTGGACGAACAACCTTTCTGCCTCTACTGCCAGACTTTATTGATTGTTTGAGAAGCACTTGTTCAACTAAAGAGGAAATGGAAGAGCACTCAATCGTCTTTTCCCACTGGCCCCATGAAGAACAGCCATTCAGTCCTTTATCTAATCATTCATTCATCAACCATTTCTTAGTCACAAAGAAGAGAGTACGGTAAAAACTGCGTTCAATTTTGCTGCCCAAGGAGTTACACTGTGCCAAAAACCACAGGATTTGGGGCAAGTAATAACATCTTTCTAAGCTTGTTTCCTCACCTGCAAAATGGGAAAACTGATATTTGTACTACCTACTTCAAAGAAGTGAAGTCATGAAAGCACTTTCTAAATTGACAAAAAAAAAAACATTCTAAATGTAAGTATGAGATACTGTATTAGTATGTGGAAGGCGAGGGGAAAGGAGAAGGAAACCACAAAGATAATTAAGATATGGGCCTGCCCTCATGAAGTTTAAAGTCTACTCACAGTAATACATTTTATTTTTATTTTTATTCATTTATTTTACTGTCCCAACACTTGTGTGTGTGGACCCTAATTTTCTTGATAAATAAAACTTCTTAGAAAAGGTGAGGCAGCAAAAATGTCACAGGTAAAGCTTTGGATTTGGAGTCAAAGGACCTTAGCTCAAATTTTAACACTGATTTACTGCCCAAGTGACCTTGGAAAAGTAATTTACTTTGTTTCCTTACCTACAAAAAGATTGGATTAAACTAAATGTCTGTTGGTTATAAAAACCATGATTTTACTATACTAAATGTGTCTTTTAGTTCTCTCAACTCCCCTTCTGTGGCTCTCTTGATTTGTTTTATCACATTGTTCCTTTTATCCTTATCTAGTAGTCTCCTATTAGCTGAAACCTCTCTACCCAACCTTAATCTTCCCAGGAAGAAACCCCTATTTCAGTCCACTCTCTACCCTCTCATATTCTATTCAATATTCCATTCTATTTGACTCTTCTTGAAGCTAGTATTAGTACTCAAAACTGCTCTGTTATAATTCCTCTTTTACAAAGGAGGAAACTGATTCCAGAAGAATGATTTACCAAAGATTACATTGTGACCAAATTGTAGAATTTGGATGAGGAGCTCAGATCTCTTAACTTTACTAGAAGTCCCATTTGTATTTTACTCTTGGACAATGCCTAAACGTAAAAGAATGAATATCATTGAAATAGGAGGCCCCATGACTGGAATCTTCTCTGCCATCCCTGACACCCTCTCCCTCTACCCCACCTCTGCCTGTTAAAATGTTTTGTTTTGTTTTGTTTTGTTTTCCAGGGTGGAGTCAAGATGGTAGAGTAAAAGCAGGAACTTATTTGAGCTCATCTCCCAATTACTTCCAATACTTGTAAAAGAAATGTCTCTAAACAAATTTTAGAACTACAGAACCTACAAAATGACAGAGTGAAACAAATCTTCCCCTGAAGATAGCCTGGCAGGCCAACAGGAAGGGTCTCTAGCATAAGGCTGGGATTGGAGTACAGTCCCACGAGGACTGCACCAGCACAAAGCAGGCCAGAGCAAACCTCAGGGGACTAAATCACTGGCAGCTATAGCGGTTTCCAGACTTCTCAACCCACAAACACCAAAGATAAAGTAAAAGGTCAGTGGGGAAACTCTGGGAAGAGAAGAGCATGGTCCAGCCCCTGCCCTCAGAGTGGTGGAGGTAACAGAGGCTGCAGCAGCAGCAATAGCAGTAGCAGCAGCAGCTGCTTCTGGAGCTCCAGGGTCATAGATAATGGCGGGGGGACTAAGTGGCTGATCAGAAGGCAATTGCAGGAATCTCTTTTCTGGCACTGAGGCAGGATTCTCTTGTTTTGCCCTTCTTGGATCTGCATTGCAGTCTTGGGTGGAGGTCCTGAGGTGAGGAGCAATGCTGCCATGGCAGTTTGTGGAAGCTGTGAAGAGGGAGTCCTCCTCTTACAACAGTTGCACAAAACTTTGGGACACAGCACTCTCCACTCTGGAAGCAGAGTTCTACTGTGGTAAAGAGCTCAAAAGTCAAGTAATGGGCTGGGAAAATGAGCAAACAGGAAAAGAAATCAAATGATACTATCTTTTGGTGACAAAGAAGATCAAAACATAAAATCAAAAGAAGACAAAGTCAAAACTCCAGCATCAAAAGCCTCCAAGAAAAATATGAATTAGTCACAGGCAATGGAGGAGCCCTAGAAGGATTTTAAAAACCAAGTAAGAGAAGTAGAAGAAAACTGGAAAGAGAAATGAGAGTGATAACAGGAAAATCATGAAAAAATGAGTTAACAGCTTGATAAAGGAGACCCAAAAAAATACTGAAGAAAATTACACCTTAAAAATAGACTAACTCGGGGGCGGCTAGGTGGCGCAGTGAGTAGAGCGTCGGCCCCGGAGTCAGGAGGACCTGAGTTCGGATCCGGCCTTAGACACTTAATGCGCACACAAAAACCTAGCCGTGTGACCTTGGGCAAGTCACTTAACCCCAATTGCCCTTCCTTCCCCCCTCCAACAAGCAAAAAATAAACAATAGCTAGCGTTTAAAAAAAAATAGACTAACTCAAATGCCAAAGGAGGTCCAAAAAGCCAGTAAGGAGAAAATGCCTTAAAAAGCAGACTTGCCCAGATGGAAAAGGAAGTTCAAAAGCTCACTGAGGAAAAGAATTCTTTCAAAATTAGTATGGAGCAAATGGAAACTAAAGACTGTACGAGAAATCAAGATTTTATAAAACAGATCCAAAAGAATGAAGAAATAGAAGACAATGTGAAATATCTCATTGGAAAAACAACAACAACAACAACAAAATAACACTGACCTGGAAAATAGATCCAGGAGAACTAATTTTAAAATTTTTGGACTCCCTGTGAGCCATGATCAAAAAAAAGAACCTAGACATCATCTTTCAAGAAATTATCAAGGAAAACTGCCCTGATATTCTAGAACCATATGGTAAAACAGAAATTAAAAGTATCCACTGATTGCTTCTTGAAAAAGATCCCAAAAAGAAAATTCCTAGGAATATTATAGCCAAATTCCAGAGTTCCCAGGTCAAGGAGAAAATATTGCAAGCAACCAGGAAGAAACAATTTGAGTATTGTGGAAACATAATCAGGAGAGCACAAGATCTAGCAGCTTCTACATTAAGGGATCAAAGGGCTTGGAATATGATATTTCAGAGGTCAATTCAGAGTTAGTATTAAAACCAAGAACCACCTACCCAGCAAAACTGAGGGGGAAAATATGGATATTCAATGAAATAGAGGACATTCAAGCATTTTGATGAAAAGACCAGAGCTGAACAGAAAATTTGACTTTCAAATACAAGAACAAAAGAAGCATGAAAAGGTAAACAGGAAAGAGAAATCATAAGGAACTTATTAAAGTTGAACTGCTTATATTCCTACATGGAAAGATGATATTTGTAACTCAGGAGAGTTACAAATTTTTCTCCATATTAGGATAGTTGAAGGGAATATGTGTGTGTTTGTATGTATGCATGTATGTATGTATAAATATATGTATACATACATATATGTATGTATAGGTGTGTGTATATATACATAGAAAGCACAGGGTGAGTTGAATGTGAAGGGATGATATCTATAAAATTAAGAGGTGAGAGAGGAATATATTGAGAGAAGGAGAAAGGGAGAGATAGATTAGGGTAAATTATTTCACATAAAAGAGGCAAGAGAAAGCTGTTACAATGGAGGGGAAGAGCAGGGATGTGAAGGGGAATGAGTCAACCTTACTCTCATTGGATTTGGCTTAAGGAGGGAATAACATACACACTCAATTGGGTATCTTACCCTACAGGAAAGTAGGGGGGAAGGGAAAAGAGGGTGTAACAACAGAAGGAATAGCAGATTGGGGGGAGGGTGTAGTCAGAAGCAAACACTTTTGAAAAAGGACAGGATCAAAAGAGAAAATCGAACAAATGAAGGGTGAGATAGGACAGAGGAAAATATGACTACTATAGAAATGTTTTGCATGACTACATGTATAATATATATTGAATTGCTTTTCTTCTCAGTGGGGGTGGATGAGGAGGGAAGAAGGTAGAATTTGGGACTCAAAGTTTTAAAAACAAATGTTAAAAAAATTGTTTTTACATGCAACTGGGAAATAAGATATACAGGCAATGGGGTACAAGAAAGTAAGAGGAAAAGAGCTAAGAGAAGGGCTGGGGAAGATATAAGAGAGGGCATACTGGGTAAAGGGTAATCAGTATTCTTGTCATCTTGGGGTGAGGGGTAGGGTTGAGATGGGGACAAAATTTGGAACTCAAAATTTTGTGGAAATGAATGTTGAAAACTAAATATTTTTAGTAAATAAATAAACAAATATAAAAAATAAAATGAAATGTTTTCTTTCCCTTGAGGCCCAGCTTAGGTGCTACTACCTCCAAAAAGCCTTCCCTGATCACTCTCTCCACCCCCTCTTACTTCTTTACCACCTTTTCCTTTCTCTGAAGTTCATCTTTAATATTCATCACAATCTAATTTACATCAGGGTCTAATTCTTATCTCTCCTCTTCCAATATGAGCTCCTTGAAGGGATAGACTGTCTCATTCATCTTTGTAACCCTTTACCCTCTAGAACATAGTAGGGACTTAATACATATAGTGCACTTTGAATTTGAAGGAAGAGTGGCAGTTCTGTGGCAGTAAGTTGGCTTTTCCTCTAAGCTCTTACAGGAAGTTTAATCTAAATAAGCAGCATTCACACCTGGCATTGCCTAGGCCCATATCCCTTACATCGCTTCCTTCTATGATAAATACTGTCCCAACTATTCAAAACCCTACTATGGATTTCTTCCAACACTTGTTGTTTGCCAATGAATACCCTCAAGCTAAATGTTCTTGTTTTGAATGTTTTCTCAAGAGCATAAGGGGAATGTTCTGGCTTCTTTCCCCCATATCCTTGACTCCTGCCTTTAGTCTAGAGCTCCCAGCCCTAGAGAATGATTTTTCTTGCCTAGCCCTAAATATCATATTAGCTCTTACTGTTAACTACCCTACAATTATTTGCACTATCAACACAATGGTACTGGTTCTTCCTGGGAAGGGAAATGACAACGAATTCTCTAGGACTTTTTGACCTGATTCACTATATTCTCTTGAGTCAAACCAGTGCTTTATGACCTAATTTACTTCTTTAAGAAATCTTTATATATCTTCTTGCCATTAACACATAAGTCCCTCATCTTTATCTTCTTATATCCTTTCTTGTCTTCATAATGGGTCACTCTCCCTAGCCTACTTTTTCCCCTGACTATTATTCCTTAAAAAAGATGAATAATGTAGGCATTTCTCCTACTCTCTGCACTCAATATTTAATGAAAATGAACCCCTGAAATAGTTCTGCTGCCATGTGACTATCCCAGTGCATGAAATTGCTAGGCCTGCCATTTTTCAAGCTCCATAAATTCAGTTGTACTTACACTACCATTCTTCATCTCTCCATAAAGATCTGGTCTTCCATTCTGTCTAGTCGTCCCAACTTCAATACTGCATTCCTTATTATACAAACCAGAGTTCAATACCCTCTCAGCCCTCCACAGTGACAGCCAACATTGGGCCTTCTACCAGTCTCCACCTAGGCCCTTTAAAAGTCCTTTTTGACTCATCTCTTTCTGTATTATCACAGTTCCATTAAGGTAGATTGAGGCAGATGTTCAGAGGGTCATAAAGTTTTAAATATGGAAGGAATCTTAAAGAACATCTAGCCCAATTCCTTCATTTTACAGATGAAGCAACTCAGTCTCATTGGTAAAGTACCCAGCATTGCCCTAATTTGAGCCTAGGTCTAATGATTCTAAATCCAGTGCTCAATCTGGGGAAGTATAAAGCATGCTGGATTCAGAGTAAGAGGAATAGAACTCAAGGTTTACCTTCACTACTTATGACCTATATTTCTGGCTTTAAATTTCCATTTCCTCATACTATTCTCAAGGAACAAAAGCTTCTAGACTTTAATTTTATAATTTAGGATGTTCTTTTCATTATTCCACATTGCCTTAATCGTTATAATTTTTTTTCAAGGCCTGTTTTAGCTTCATAGGGATGTGCCCTTATGGAAGATTCCTCCATTTATTCAGAGAGTTAATTTGTATGTAAAATCTTAGCAATCTGCCTAAGGGTTCCTTAGGTATTAAATGACTTGCCTATGGTGACACAGCTATTATGTGTCAAAGGTATCACTCAAACCCCAACTCTTCTGGGTTCCAAGATTCCCTTTCTATCCATGATACCACATTTTTTTTTCATTCAGTCATTTTTTAATCATGTCCAATTCTTTGTGATCCTTCTGAATATCAAGGCATATTTACTGGATCACACTATTGGTTGAGTTATTGATGATAAAACTTTGTGCAAAAGCAGTTCTTAGTATAACAGTTTTCTAGGCTCTCCCCACCCCTTTTAAAAAAAAACAACAAGGTTACTGCATTAAAAATGAGTGTTTTCATACATGGACATCCAATCTAGTTTTATTTTCATTGTAGGCATATTCATCTGTTTTGGGCAGTTCAGCATTTGGAGGCTCTGTAAGAAGAAAAAAAGTGCCTTATAGAGGGAATGTCTCACTTATTCCAACTTCACTGATTCAGTATTTGTAAAAAATTGAATACCAAATGTAATGGAATATTATTATGCTATAAGAAACGAGGAGGTGACGGATTTCATAACTACCTGGAGAGACATATACAAACTGATGTTGAGCAAGAAGAGTAGAATCAGGAGAAATCTGTATACAATCACAGACATACCATATCTGTGATGACCAACTATGACAGACTGGACTCTTTTCAGCAATGCAGTGATATAAGCCAATCCCGAAAGACTCAAGAAAGAGAGAAATGCTCCATCCAGAGATATAACTAGAAAGAACTGAGCCTGAATCCTGATGGAAGCAAACTAAATGATCTTTTTCTTTTCATTGTTTGGTTTTATTTCTTCTTTACCATCTTTCTTCCCACCTAGTACAATACGCCTTTGTAATTGGAATAATGTCTAATATGAATGTATTTGCAGATCCTATACTGGACTATATGCTGTTGTGGGGGGAGGGGAGAGGGAAGTAAAGGAAATTTGAAAATCAAGGAACTATGGAATTGAATCTTGTTAACTGAAACTAAACTAATAAATTAATTTTAAAAAATTGAATACTAGAAAAATGTCCCTTATGGAGAAAGTAGTTAGATAGAATTTCTAAGTCTTCCTGAGCCTTACTTATAGGAAACTGTAAGGCTAAAATCAGTAGTTTCCAAAGAAAAGGTATCATAAAGTAACTTAACTTGCTGTATTCAACAATAAAAACCTCTGTTAAAAAAAAAAAAAACTTTTATGCTAATATCTTATTTTGTAAGGTAAATCCAAAGTGTGAATTATAACACTTTGTGGACTCATAGACTGAGTTGGAAGAGACTTTAGCAATTATCCATTCAGAGTACTGTAATGGATAGAAAGCAGAATTTGAAGTCAGAAAGACCTATATCTTGACTCTTGACTCTGACACTAGCATTGGGAAATTAGATAAGTTACTTAGCTTTTCTGAGCCTTAGTTTCCTTATCTGTCAAATGAGGATAATAATACCTGTAATGTTGACCTTGCTTAGGGTTTCTTTGGCGTTCAAATAAAATATTTGTGAAGCCATTTATAAGCCTTAAAATACTGTGTGTATATGTGCAAATATGTTAGTTATAATAATAACTGGCATCAATAAAACTCTTTAAGATTTACAAAGCACTCTTTGTATGTATGGCATACCCCCAAAGTTGGGTATAGTTTTAAGCTTTAATGACTTCAGAGGGATAAATTCTACAAACTTACCAAAAGCATCATTTGAAAGTTTAATTATTTACATTTCAGTTACACTTGCTTGGATTTGTGAATTTTGGATAATAAAATTTTAATTTTAACAAGTCAAGGCACTATGTAACTATGCATAGTGTGTGTGTGTGTGTGTGTGTGTGTGTGTGTGTGTGTGTGTTTGTGTGTGTGATAGTTTCTGGCTAACACTTTCCCAGAGTGTTTTAACAGTAGAGAAGATCCTCTTGCCATATTGATCACCTGAACTGCTGCCATTAGATTTTTTTTCCCCCTAGGGTCATATTAAAACTATTATATACATTAAACCCCCATTCTTTGGATCATCTTAAAGGTAGGATACAAATGTAATACTTTTAGTCATTAAGCAACAACTACAGTTTTTTCATAGAGTTCAAATATTGACTAGAGTAATGTATAGCTCAAGGCAGTGGTCAAGTTGAATTTTAAAAGGAACATCAACATTTAATTTTTAAAAAAGTGTTTCAAATTTTTTTGTATTTTTATAGCATGTGTATTTCTAAAACTATTACAACTTAAAACGTCTATGAAACTTTGGGGACATGCTATATAATATAACCCATGCATACATTTATTTATATCTATACATATAATAATATGACATTTTATCCTCACGAAAACTTTCTAAAGTATGTACTATAGGTATTTTCAGTCCTGTTCTACAGGTGTGAAGAATGATACCAAGGGAGGGTGAGTGACATGTCCAAGATCAAGAGTAAGTACTAGAGATGGCATTTGGACCCAAGTCTTCCTGACTTCCAGTCCAATATTTTATTAGCTATGCCATAACGCTCTCCTGTTGCACAGGTGAGTAAACAGAAACTCAGAGGGGCAAATGACTTTTCTAAGATAATTCAATGAATGTTAGAGTCAGAATTCTAACCCAGGTCAACTGAATAAAAATCTACTGCTCTTTCCAAGATATGACTACACCATTACTTGCCTCTTGTCCTCCCTATAAACCTAGGTTCAAGTTTTTTAAGCAGAAGCTCAATGACTACCAAGGGTTCCTACCACTGCTAAAAGGTACAGTAGATGACTTCTGAGAGCTGTTTGAGTTCCAATATCCTATGATAACTCACTGTCCTTTTTATTTCCCAGCATATCTCTAGTGCTAAGGTCTTCAACTTACCTGTCCCCATCAACACACACACACACACACACACACACACACACACATACATCACACAATAATGCACAAACACATTGCATTTTTGTAGTTATACTGATCACCTCCCTTAGTCTGAATTACTCATCATAGAGTAAATAATTCTAGATTAATTTTGGTGATTTGTTTCCTTTTAGTCAAATCTATACTCCCTAATGTTAATGACCCCCATCCTTTGATTTTACATGCATTTTATCTCAGATAGTCTAGTCTTAGATTGTCATTTCCTAGAAGGCAGCATTGATCATTTCTACATTTTTCTATCACCCATAGTGCCAAGCATACTGTTAGTTTCAGAAAACAAACAAAAAGATAACCTTTTTGTCTGAATGCCTAAAGAGTGGCAGTCAATGACTTTGAAGTTTTTTCACTAGGTGGTTGTAATAGATTGCTTTTTTTCACTAAATTCAACTGAGTGTCTTTGACAGGCCTAGCATTATCCTAGGAGCTATGGGAAACTGAATAGATTTTGCGTTTTCCCATTTCTGAACTTTGCTCATACCACTCTCCCTCTTCCCTTGAATACCACCCCCACCTTTTTTTTCCTGCTCAGTCATAGTCTATCTATCCTTGAAACCCTTCTATTTCATGAAGTCTCCCAGAGAATTAACTAGGGAGCAATACAGTCAAGGGTTCAATCACAGTTAATCACTACTTGTTTGATATTGGCCAAAGTCAATGAATATTTCCAGTCCAGGTATCAGTTCTGTCATCTGCAAAGTGGAAACAATAATATTCACATGAAAATGATTTGCAAAGCACCATCCCAAGCATCAGTCAGGGCTGTCATTTTTTCTTACTATGAATTACTAGAGTCCTTAGTATCTAGTCCAAACTTTTTTTAAAGCAATTGGGGTTAAGTAACTTGCTCAAGTTTACACGGCTAGTCTTTATTTATGTGTGGGTGCTCATTTTCTGAGGCCGGTTTCGAGCCCGGGTCATCCCAACTCCGAGGCCAGCGCTCTTACTCACTGTGCCATCTAGCCGCTCCTAGTCCAAACTTTTAACAATTGATCATGTGTGGCTTTAAAACACTTATTTAAAAAAAATTCAATATTATTTAATCTGTACTGTTACTGAGCCCTTCATATGAAGGATGATGTACCATTATGCAGAGAGAACAGGTCTTAGATTCAGGAAGACCTTGGTTCAGGTCCCAACTCTGACATGTACCAGCTGTGTGACCCTGGGGAAATCACACATTAACCTCTTGGTGACCCCAAGCAACTTTCTAAGACTTGAAGTTGCAAAACAGTTGTCTATTGGTCTAAGCAAGCATTTATTAACTGTCTACTATATGTCAGGCACTGTGCTAGGCAATGGGGAAACAACAAGACAGAAGCAATCAGTGCTGTGGGGGACCTTAATAGAGGGAGACAGGTATGTATGTATGTATGTAGATGATACTTTTGGGTAAATGATACTAACATCTGCAAGCAGTAGGAAAGATTTCCCTTAGAAGGTGGCACTAGGTCCAAATCTTGAAGGAAGTTAGGTAGAGATTATATTTTAATATTTATTTATTTTTAACATTCATTTAAAAAATAGTTCCAAATTCTCTTCCTCCCTCCCATCCTTCCTGCACCCCCTGAGAAGGCAAGAAATATATTATCAATTATAAATGTGAAGTCATGCAAAACATTTCCATATTAGTCATCTCTCTTTCTCTCTCTTTCTCTCTGTTTCTTTCTCACACACACAGCAAAAAAAGGCAAGAAACATAAAGAAAGTGGAAAAATGCTTCAATCTGTACTCAGAGTTTATCAGTTCTCTCTCAGGAGGTAGACAGCATTTTTCATCATAAGTCATTTAGAATTGTCTTTGATCATTAATTGTCTTGATTAGAGTAGCTACATCTTTCGCAATTGATTGTCATTATAATAAGGTTGTTACTGTGTACAGTGTTCTCTTGGCTATTCTCAATTCACTTTGCATCAATTCATATAAGTCTTCTCAAGTTTCTCTGAAACCATACCCTTCATATTTCTCATAGCACAATAGTATTCCATCACAATCATATACCACAACTTCTTCAACCATTTGATGGTCATCCCCTCAACTTCCAATTATTTGTCACCACAAAAGAGTCACAATAAATATTTTGGTAGAAATAGGCCCTTTTCCCTTTTCTCTAACCTCTTTAGGATACAGATGTAGTAATGATATTACTAGGTCAAAGGATATGCCCAGTATTTTTAGCCCTTTTGGCATAGTTCCAAATAGTTCTCCCGAATGGTTGGACCAATTCACAACTCCATCAACAATGCATTAGTGTCCCAATTTTTCCATACCACCTCTAGCATTTGTAATTTTCCTTTTCTGTCATGTTAGCAGATCTTTACCTAGAAATTCTAAGAGGCAGAAGTGTTCTGCATTGGTAGAGGATGTGTCCTCACTAAACATCAGTATAAGTTAAAGAAACCACTCTTCTAGATTAATGAAAATAGTTCAGTCCTTGTCTTTCCAATGACACCTTAACTATTTGAGGGAAGAAGTCTGTTCTTTTTTGTATTCCCCACAAGGTCTTGCACACAGCAATTGTTTCGCAAAGGAAGCTAGTCTGAGAGAAAACTGAACTGGGTTCTAGTCATTGTTTAGATACTTATTGGTTATGTGAGAACACCTGGACAAGTCATTTCTCTGAGTATCAGCTTCTTCATCTGTAAAGTGGGTTAACCAGCTTTACAAAATCTCAAAAAAAAAAATCATGAAGGAAAACACTTAATATGTGAACTATTAGTGATTGCTCTATGTAAAGCATGTGGAGCAATCCTTGCCCTCAGGAAGCATATAATCTCCTTAGGGAAAAGATACAACAAGGAATGAGATAAAGCTATGCATCACTCTGTTGGACTAAAAGGCTCCCGAGGTCCCTTTCAGTTCTGTTTAGTGCCATGAGAGGATCATGAACAATAGACAGTACACCATTCATCTGGCCATAGCAAAGTTCATATATAATTCTATTTAGTGTGACAATAATTTATGAGTCACTTAAAATATGGAGGAAACTATGGTAGTTACTGGGAACATGCAGACAAAAAAAATGAATATGGGGCCTGCCCTCAAGGAATTTACATTCTACTGGTTGAAGGACCTGTCCTCAAACAAGTAAAGGCAACTATATATGAAAAGCAAATAGAGACAACGAGGTGGAGCAATATTTAGAAAGCTTGCTCTAGAGTTCAGGAAACCTGAGTTCAGATACAACCTCATCTACCTACTAGCTATGTGATGCTGACATGTCACTTAGCCTCTGCCTGCCTCAGTTTCTTCAACTGTAAAATAAGAATTATATTACACCTACCTTCCAGGTTTGTTGTGAGGATCAAATGAGATAATATTTGTAAAGGATTTAGCACAGCACCTGGCACATAGTAGGCACTTAATAAATGCATATTTTCTTCCCTTCCCAAATACAGAGTAATTCCAGGAGATCAGAAAAGGCTTATGTGGGAATGGCACTTGATCTGATTTGGAATTTGCCAAACCCAGAAATGGAATTGCTATGTAAATTATTCTGCTATTCCCTTGAGAAAAAGGAAATTCATCTTGCTCCATACAGTGGTTGTGACAGCAATAAGTGCCTCTCATCTCTTATTAGCTCTGGAAGGCATTTGAAAATAAGAAAGTTTCTATTTTTCTAGCTTCTCTCCTGCAAAAACACTCATTCCTCAGCAAGACAAAGAACTTTGGCATCTCATGTTTAAACCAAATACTGCATATTTGTTCAGTGAAATTCATCTCGGTTTTGAGCCTGTGTAATGGGAGGGTACAAAGTAATAACCAGCTAAAGGTTCTGTATGAATAGGCATCCCAAAGAATACCTCACATCTGTCTCTGTGGAGTTGAGCACATTTGAATATGGTTCAGAACAGCAACAGGACAAGCTGCTGTGCCCAGATTTTTAAACTGTCTGAATATCCATGGAAAAGGAAACATATGGAATGGTAGTTGCTGGTTTCCTCCTCCTGGTCACTTTTTTTCTTGGTAAAAAGACTTCCCTGGTGCCTTTGTATAGGGTTGAGCTGATCCCATTTGTTAAGAGGCTACATGACAGGAAAATAAACCATAGCAGTTTCTACTACTTTGAATACAGTCCCAGTCTATACTCTGAGCCAGCTAAATAGGGAGATGACTATCTCGAGTAGGTTGATTAATGGGCAATAAATTATTTATCTGTAGCAGCCTATCAAAACCAACATTTTTTCCCCTTTAATTTCTGGGAATCTTCCCCTTTTGATAGGGATAGGTATGGAACCTGAGATTTTATTTATATAGAGAACTCTGGATGGGAAAGCTCTCTCTATAAAAACAGGGCGGCACCTTTTAAGCAGTTTACAGTTTTATTGAACAGTCAAGGGCACTAGATTTAGTGTCTTTGCCAGGGCCACACCACCAACACATCTCAGAGGAGGGACTTAAACCTAGGCCCATCTGATCTTTTATGGATTCATCTTCTTAACTGCCTTTTCATTTGTATATCAAGCGTAGAGGTCTGTGAGTCAAATTGTAGTGGTTAGTCAGCCATCAATGAAGAAAGTAGACTGATAAAGAAATTTTGAAAAATCTGTTCAATTTCACATTTATTTGGTATACAAATGTGTTGGGGCTGCTTTGTCTTCAAACTCTCGTGAAAAGAAATACATTGTTAGAATTGAGGGAGGTGATAATCCTGAGGTATATGTCCAGTTCAGGGCACCACATCTGAAGAAGGACATTGATACAGAAGAACACACATTGGGGCAAATGGCCAGTGATAATCTGGTTGGAGAACATGTCAAAAAAGGATTAAAGTAACAGGATAACTAGCTGGGGCCTGGGTTGGGTAGGGATGGGGGAGAGAAAGATGTGAATAGTACATGATGACTGTTGCAAGTATTTGAAGTGATGTCATTTAAAAGACAGCTTAAATTTGCTCTATTTGGTCCCAAAGGGCACATGTAGGAGCAATGGTTTGAGGTCAAGAAGAATCAGATTTCAGGTGAATGATGATTAAAAGTGTCCTCCCAATTCGAGTTATACCAAAGTAGGATGGAGTGAAAACTAGGTGACACAGTAGATAGAGTGCTGGGCCAATAGTCAGGAGGACTCTCTTCCTGACTTCAAATCTGGCCTCAAACATTCACTAGCTGAGTGACCGTGGGCAAGTCACTTTCACCCTGCTTGCCCCAGTGTCCTTAGCTGTAAAGTGAGCTAGGGAAGGAAATGATAAACCACTCCACTATCTTTGCCAAGAAAACCCTAAATGGGGTCATGTAGAGTCAGACACAACTGAAAAAAAAAAAGACAACAAAAAATAGAATGTGTTTTATTGGAAGGTAGTAAGAGTCCCCATTTCCAGAAGGCTTCAAGCTGGATGTCCAAAGATTAAGGATTTTGTAGAGACAATTGCTGGTCAGGTATGAGGTAGCCTAGATGACCTTTGAGATCCCTTCCAGCTCTGACATCCTGTTTATGTGACTGGGTCTGACCTCATTACCACAGATCTGAGGTTATAAACCTTTCATTGGAAAGAACTGAGCTTATTGTGCTGCGCATTTCCTACCAGGGAGAGGCATGTTTTGCCCTGGGAACTTCCAGAAAATTGGGTGCAGCTTCCTTAAGATCATGTCTTGAGGCTTGTTTATCTTTCTCTTCAATCGTTCTGGCAAGGCAATGCCTCCTAAGGTGTTAAGCAAAGCTGTCATCGAGCCTTTCGTCTTCTGACAGCCTTAGAACACTTCAGGCCTCTTAGGTCTTAAATGGGCACCTGATCACCACACAAAGTCGGATTGTTCTCACAATTCAAGAAAGAACTGGGATTAGGCTTCTTGGGTTAGAAGTTCCCTCATGTTAAATGTCTGTCTTCATCTTGCTACTCAGATGAAAAATGAGAGGCTGTTTTTCCTAGAGACACTAACCCTGGGGAAAGGGTCCAGTTCTGACTCATTGTTATTACAGAACTCCCATGGGCCACTGTCATTTTTTCCGGTGGTTGGGTTGTATGATACTCTTCTGAGCTTGCATTCTACTCTCAGGAAAGTATCATAAATTGGATGACATGAGGAGAATTCAATTTAAAAAATACTCTCTTAGGATCATAGATGCATAACAAGAAGAGAACTCACAGGCAAATGCCCTCATTTTACAGAAAAGGAAACAGAGCCCTAAGAAAGTTAAATAAAGACTTGCCCAAGGTAACAAAGGTGGTAAACATCAGAGGTGGCATTTGAATCCAAATCCTGTAACTCAAGTGGATAATCTTTCCATTGGGCCATGCTGCCATATTAGAGGTGCTTATTGCCAAAATTTTTTCCAAAGCAATTTTCCTTAAAGTTCTTCATATATGCTATACAAATTTCTGTCTCTTTATCCTTGTTTATATTATTTCCATAGCCTGAATAATTTCCTTTCTTCATACCTTTCCATTCTGTAAGGACTAGCTCAAGTCCAACTTTGTCTATGAAATCCCTTAACTCTCCTCCTCCTCATTATCTTCCTCCTTGTCTTCCTTGTCTTCATCTTGTTCTTCTTCTTCTCTCTGTCTGTCTGTCTCTGTCTCTCTATGTGTCTCTGTCTCTGTGTGTTTCTCTCTGTCTCTCTCCTGAGTTCCAGCTCTTCCTGTGTATAATTGACCCATATTAGCTTAGTGCTTGATTATATTCTGTCTTGTACAATTCCTAAATTGGATATCAAGATTCTCTTTCAACTAAACTATAATCTTCTTGAGGGTAAGAATTGTATCATCTTTTCATCATTTTGAGAAACTCTCCTTAGGAAAAAAATTTTCCCCCATGGATCAGTAACTTTCCTATAATTTATAATCTTAGAGAGTTGTCTCAGGCATTGAGAGAGAGGTTAAGTGACTTTCCCAGAGTCAAAAACCAGTATGTGTCAGAAGCAGTAATTAAACCCAGGTCTGTCAAGTATTTACTGTGTCTCGTATTCTACTTATTTACTGTGTCATGATCTCTCCAAAGAGATAAGTAGCACGTGATAGACAATTATTTTCTTGTTGAGGAGTATTTCTTTATCAAACTAGGAACTGTCAATGAAGTGGTCCTCTGGTCTGTGTCTCTTTTCCCCCAACAACTGAAATCATTACAGAAACTTGGCTCTGCGGCCAATCCATTCCTGTGCAGCCATTTTCCAAAAGCTTGCTCCAGATGTTGACTTTCCTTAGCTTAAGCACGCAGATGTCTGTCTGGAAAAAGGAGAAACAAGCACAGCGTAGTATTAGAATTGCCAAACTATAGAACAGGAAGGAACATAGAGATCATCTAGGCAGAAGATCCTCAAATCCATGAGTTGGAAAGGATTTTAGGATTCCTCTAGCTCAACTCCCAATTCTTTCTAGGGCACACAGCCAAGGCCTTATGCTTCTTCACACTGGGACTCTACAAGAAAGGAGCATGAAGTGATCCAAATGCACTGCCTGTGCCATTCTTTCCTTGAGGTTTAAAAAAATTCTCATCCTTCGCAGCCCCAACCCAGGTACCAAGAAGACGGAAGTCTTAAGGGACATAAACCATCCTTGAAATATAGATCCTTAGAGTCGAAGAGAACATTCGAGAGCACCTAGCCCAACCCTTACCTGAAGTAGGAACTCTCCCTACCTTGTTATCAATCAACAAACAGACATTTATCAAATACCAACTGTGTGCCAGACATCCCTGATAAGAGGCCATCCAGATTCTAATTGAGTACTTCCTGTGACAGGAAAATGACCACCTTTTAAAGCAATCCATTCCATCATTGGACGGTTTTAAATATCAGGATATTCTTCCTTGGATTTAGGCAAAATGTGCTTCTGGGTTATTGGCAAACTACCTTCTAGGATGTGTGGACTACTATGATACTCATCTTACACACATTTGTGGACCATCCTCTTTTGATCTCTGACTATTGTTTGCTAGTTTGACTTCATCATTGGACTCATTGCTAAATACCCGGCTTCTCTTTTTTCATTCTCTCAACACCTAATTCACTTTATGGGATGTCACAATAAGGACATTACACAAAGGAGGTGGTTAGTCTGAAGTCTACATATATCATCCATGATTAGATGTAATGTCAGTATTTCAGTAATAAGTTTCCCCATGGATAGAAAGATCATCCCAGGATTATTATGAAATAAATGTCCTTATGTTACCAAAGATCTCATAATCAACATTTTTTTCTGTAGCTAATCCTATTACTTCCTCTGTCATTACCTCCTACCTTTCATCACTGATAACCTTCACCTAGGGGAGAGGTAGAGATAGTCACCAACTAGGTTGCAAAAGCATCTTTGAAGTCTGTCCCACAATGTTCACACAGTCATAATGGAGACACCAATACAGGACCCAAAGCAAGTTATTACTCAGAATAAATGCAGCACCCATATGGGACTCTTTGATTTGCCTCCTCTTCCTTACCACATCCCACATAATGCACATAGATACAAAGCTGACTCCAGATGATTGGAGATTTCCAATCTGCCTTTATAATCAATCTCTCCTCCTACTTTATCCCTTTCCCACCATATAATTTCAAGCTTTAGAGAATAATGCAACTACTTATGAAACATATTTTCTGTATATATTTTCACGTGTGAAAACATTCCACCTTTCATCTGTTTTCCAGACAGTGTCTAATTGCAGTGGAAACTAACACAAAAGAGTAGTCTATAAAATGAATAATGACTTGTGACCTTCTCAGAGCTTACTACTCCAGGATTTGGACACAGAAGACCTAGGATAAAATCCTATCTTTTCTACTAATACCTATGCAAATTTCGGTTATTTTATTCCTCTCTCTGAGCCTCAATTTTCTCATCTAGAGAATGGGAAGAGAGGGTTGGACTACAGGACCTGTACATATAGTTATAACTCTAAGTCTGTAAATCTATGGTCAAAATTGACTGTTAATATAATACTGGACATACAGAGAATATTGTCAAATACCACGAGTCCTGGTATAAGTAGGAACAGGGTAGAACAAAGAAGCAAGACCTGGACTGGAAGTGAAGAGACCCGATTCCTAATGCTGACTCTGCCACTAACTCATTCCATCTGTGACCTTCAGAAAGTCAGCTACCTTCTAAAGGCCTCTGGCATTCCCTACCTTGTATAGGGAGTCTCAAAAAAGTGCTTTGCAAATACAAAATGTGAACTAGGAGAATGATCAGGGAAGAAGACACTCTCCTTACTAACGGCTGAGTAATAATAATAGCAAGCTCATATTTCTCTAGTGCTTAAGATTTGCAAATATATGCATAGATATGGATATGTTTGTATATGTATTATACAGAAATAAGAATATATACATATTTACATAAATATATTCTTATTAATCTTCCTTACAATCCTGTGAAATAGGTGCTATTAGTATCCTTATTTTATAGGTGAGAAAATTGAAAGTAAAGAGAGGTATTTGACTACTTGAGGGTCACACAGCTAGTAAACAACTAAGGCAACACTCAAGAGTAGCTCTTCCTGACTATAAGGCCAGTATGTCATGGATCCTACTTTAGTAATACCCTTTTGAAATGTCAGAGATACTGTGCGTGTGCATGCACACACACGCACATATGTATGTCTGCTTGTCCCTCTCTCAGGCTTAGAGACCAATATAATTGTCACTCATCAAATCTGAGGGGGATGTACTTATATTTAATTCTCTGTAAAGATTTTTTCAGGAATAGGACCAAGATTTTACATAAGCATCCTTGATTGAAATGGTCAGTGTAACCTTGAATTCCTAGCAATCTCTTTCCTTGTTCTTTTCTCATTTTCTTCTTTTTCTTAGAATTCTTTCCCCTCCACTTCCATCTGTGACCTGTCCCTGAAAGGGCACAAGCTTCTTTGAAAGGTAAGAGGGAAATAAAATTCTTGGTGCCTGAAACCCTATTTAAAGGCATGTATCTTAAGAGACATTTGCCTTCTTCTTTGTTGTTCATCCTTTATTTTCAAAGGGACCAATGACCTCACAAGAGATGTTTTGACTTGCACCTGACTTGGATTTAAATTAGGAAAAGTTGTGCAAAGTTGTCAGTCTTCCTTTCTCTTCCAGAATCATCTAGGTCCAATGGCAGGACAAAAGTCAAGATGACGGGTGATAGTTTGAGATGTAGTGGATGCCTTTAATGTCTTTGATGTCTGACCAAGTTCTAGGCTTTCCACAGCCCCTGCTTTAGCATCTTCGTGGTCATTGGAATGAATTGTTCTCATTCATCCATTCCACTGGAGGAAGTCTTCACAAGCTTGAGGTAGATATTCCACTTATGAGACAGTTTTATGGGGTATGGCCACTGAGTATGCTACAGCTTCTTGGAGCCACAGTGAGGGCTGGGTGATAGGTGGACACCAAAGGTGGATGAGTAGCCCCAAAAAGGGCTCACCAAGACCTCATACCAGAGGTGCTGGTCCTCCCTGAAAACTGTT
>WOXC01000420.1:372500-443692 GCA_011680675.1 Gymnobelideus leadbeateri | reverse complement strand
GGATCTGATCTCGGGTCATCCAAACTCCGAGGCCGGCGCTCTTACTCACTGCGCCACCTAGCCGCCCCTTTAGGGCAATTGGGGTTAAGTAACTTGCCCAAGGTTACACGGCTAGGTTTTTGTTTGTATGGATTAAGTGTCGGAGGCCGGCTCCGAACTCAGGTCCTGATTCCAGGGCCGGCGCTCTATTCACTGCGCCACCTAGCCGCCCCTGCAACTTGGAATTTCTGATCTCAGTATTTCCAACTTAGCTTTCTCTGTACTTGAACCATATTTGAAGCTTTAAGGGAACTATACTTATGTATTACTTGGAGGTAAATTATGATTTTTTTAATGACAATGCTGATTTTTTTTCAGTGTTGAGAACTACCAGTGAGATACTTTTTTTTGGAGGGGGAAAGGCAAGACAATTGGGGTTAAGTGACTTGCCCAAAGTCATACAGCTGATAACCGTTAAGTGTCTGAGGCCAGATTTGAATTCAGGTCCTCTTGATTCCAGAGCCCTATTCACCTAGCTGCCTATAGATACTTTTTTTTTACTCTATTGCAGAGAATTGCCTTTAATGTAGCTTTCAGCTTTAGAGTTTCCTCATGTTTAAAATGAGGGACAGTGGGACTACATGATCCCAAAGGCCCTTCTTGATTCTAAACCCTATAATATTATGTTTGAAAATGTACATAATAGGTATAACTTTATCAAAATACATAAAGGTTTTCTGGAATGACTGATCTTGAGTCATATACTAATTGTGGTAGATGTAGGCATTGTTAAATTCTACATGCATCAGAAAATTAATCTAAATCCTGACTTCAACAATGAGGCATCAAAATGAGTTCCTGAGAAATAATAGGCATGTGACTATGAGAAAAACAGTCATTTCCTTGACATGGAAAAAAAAAGTTAGACCGTGGTACACATTGATATAATATATGCCTTGTGTCTTTCAGGGACCCCCAGGACCAGTGGGTCCTTCAGGTAAAGAAGGAAATCCTGGGCCACTTGGGCCAATTGGACCTCCTGGTATGAGAGGAAGTGTGGGAGAAGCAGGACCAGAGGTGAGTTCCCAAGAATTTGTAGTCTAAAAGATTTATTTAAATGTTGTCTACCTTCCACAGAGACTCCTACAGACTGAAAAGCCAGCAGCTGAAGGCATCTTTAAGAAAGTCATCACTTTATCCTTTTGAGTGGGAACTGGAAGATCTCTCAGAGATGTAGGGAAGATCCCTGTTCTGATAGAGGTTGGAGGTGATAACCACGTAGCTCCTTTAAACTCTGAGATTTTTTCCATCTGTGCATCTTGGAAGCTAAAATTGAAGCCTTGTTCCACACAATAGCTGGTCTGCACCTACTTTGGCTAATTAAACAAATAATATTTACATGGTGTCATCAGGGACCCCCGAAGCTGCATAAAATGCTGACTTTAGCTAAGAAAGTATGGATTGGCAAATTTCCTGATATCTAGATAGAAATAAATCTCAGTTGAATTGATTCTTCTTATCTGAAATCCCTGAATATTGATTGTATACTTCTAATATTCCAGGATGTAGAAATGGCTTTGTGGGATTTATTTTAATTCCCTAATAAAGCAGAATATCTAAGCAGAACAAGATGACCTGTCAAGGCAGATATCATAGTCTCTATTTAACTCAAGTACTGATTTATAGACCTGTGGGTCTGAAAAAATGTTTAACACAACATTTTCCACATGTGGACTTTCATAGTTTGGCACAGAATCCTTATTTGGCTACAAAGTACATTAGTAACAAAAACTGTCATTTTCATTGATGGGGGTATTGCATCTAAACTCTCTCTGTACCAAATGAAGCCAAAATTTCTGCATCCAAATGTTAAGTAAAAATGTGCTATCTAAGTTACTTTAAAATTTTTTTTAAATTACTAGGGTCCGCCTGGTGAACCTGGTCCTCCTGGTCCTCCAGGCCCTCCTGGTCACCTCACTGCTCCTCTTGGGGATATAATGGGACACTATGATGAAAGTATGCCAGACCCACTCCCAGAGTTTACAGAGGACCAAGCAGCTCCTGATGATAAAAATAAAACAGACCCAGGAGTACATGCTACGTTGAAGTCACTAAGTAGCCAGATTGAAACCATGCGTAGCCCTGATGGCTCAAAAAAACATCCAGCACGTACTTGTGATGACTTAAAGCTTTGCCACCCTTCAAAGCCTAGTGGTAAGTATATAGCTGAAATTTTTGAAATAAAATGCTTTACCTGTGATTGCAGCATAAAAAAGCAAAATGTACTACCCTACACATTTCAGCATAAGATGATAGATTTAGATATAAAAGGGATAACAGAGATTATTTAGTCTAACATACTCATTTTAAAAATAAAGAAACTAAGGTTTAGCAAGGTTTTGTGACACGTGTAAGGTCACATAGCTAGTAAATAGAATGGCAAATATTCATGCCTCAGATCCTAAATAAATTCTTAGACTCCAATTCTTAATTATTCTCCTGTTTGTTCTACTTTGAAAACTGTAACTAGGTTTGGGAAAGCATCTTTTGCTTTCCTTTTTTGATGAAGATTCCATTTCCCCTCACAATTCTTAAACCTCTCCTTTAATGTATGAAATAAAAAAGCAATTTCTGAGTATGCTGGCTCTTAAAATTTCAGCCAGACTGACTGAAAAGTTTAAGCTCTAGAACCCATCTCAAAGTTTCCTACTTCCAAAAAGTTTTTTTTCTTTTTTAAAAATTAACAAACATGTATTTTCCTCTCATCCCCCATTAAAACAACAACAACAACAACAACAGCAACAACAACAGAATGAAACAAATGTGTATAGTGAACTAAAATAAATCACCATCTTGGCTATATTGAAAAGTATGTCTCATTCTGCACCCTAAATTCATCACCTCTTTTAGGAATGAGTAGCTTGCCCTGTCTGTTTTACTCTAACTCTCTTATTTGATTTTTAAAATCCTTTGTGGTTTCCTCCAGGAATGTTTTGGGGGAAGGCCCAAGACCAATTCACATTTTTCCTTGAGGCCTTGCATGTAGCTGCTTTTTACACTGTTGGCCTTTTCTGTGTTTGTGTTCTGGCCTTCTCTGTCACCATAGTAACTTTTTTGTTCATGCTTTTTTTACTCTTGTTGCTGTTTGCTCATTTCTCTAGCCCATTTCATGACTTTTAACTTTATGTTAAAGAAGGACTCTGTCTCCAAATCAAAGGGATATTGTCCCAAGCTTCAGGTTTCTCATGCTATTGTTTTCAAAGCTATTTCTGGGTATCTGTAAGTTTCCAATTCTTCTAATTCTTAGAAGTAGCATGTCATTTTATTGAATCATGGATGTCTGTTACCTTTATCTGAGTTTTTAAGTCTTTCAAAATTGTTTATCTTTACACAGTTGGTTGAAAATCTTGAAGTTGAGATAAAGCCAAGATGGCAGAATAAAGACAGGGACTCACCTGAGCTCTACCAAATTCCTCTACAAACAACTTCAAAATAACACCTAAAATAAATTCTTGAGTGGCAGAACCAAAAAAAGGATGGGGTGAAACAATTTTTTCAGCCCTATAAAACTTAGAAGGTTGGCAGGGAAGGTCTATTTTAATAGGGTGAGAATGGAGCTGCAGTGCAGGCCTGCTGGTCTTGCGGGTGACTGAATTGCCAACTGAAGCTTCCTGGGCTTTCAGTATACAAATGGTAAGGGGAGTAAGACACTGGTAGGAAGGTTACAGGGAACCTTTTGTTGGCACTGGGTGCAGGACTCTATTGCATTTCCTATGCAAAGTTCCAGGTCACAGTCCCAAGGTGAGGGAGTGCACTAGCACACTAACATACATGGCCACAGAAGAGCAGGTACCCGGGTCACAGTTCCAGTATTGAATAGAGTGCTTGTGGTTGATCACAGACCGAAGCACAGGCCAGGAGAGCAGTGACCACACCTCTCCTTGGATCATACCACCTTAGAAGACCTGAAAACTTACAGATACCCAGAACTAGCTTTGAAAACAATAGCATGAGAAACCTGAAGCTTGGGACAGTACCCCCTTTAATTTGGTAACAGAGCCCTGCTTTAACTTAAAGATAAAAGTCAAGAAATAAGCTAGAGAAATGAATAAACAATGATAACAACAACAATAAAAAGAGCCTGACAAAAAAGTTACTATGATAGGGAAGACTAGAGCACAAACCCAGAAGAAATAAAAAATGTAAAAACAACTACATGCAAAGCCTCAAAGAAAAATGTGAATTAGTCTTTCCCACCCCCCACCCTCCAATTCCTGGAAGAGCTCAAAAAGATTTTAAAAACCAAATAAGAGAAGTAGAGTAAAAAATTGGAGAAAAAATGAAAGTGACTCAAGAAAATAATAAAAAGTCAACAGCTTGGCCATGGAGGCACAAAAAATACCCAAGAAAACAATACCTTAAAAACAGAATAGGTCAAGTGATAAAAGAGATACAAAAATCCACTGAAGAGAAGAGCTCCTTAAAAAGCAGAATTAATCAAATGGAAAAAGAAGTTTAAAATTCCTTGATGAAAAGAACTCCTTAAAAAGTAGATTTGGTCAAATGGGAAAGAAGGTACAAAAGCTCACTGTTAAGAAAATAATTCCTTAAAAATTAGAATTGGCCAAGTGGAAGCTAATGATTCTGAAAATTCAGGAAGCAATAATATAACAATAAAAAAGATGAAAAAATAAGAAAATGTGAAATATCATATTGGAAAAACAACTGACCTGGAAAATAGACCAGAAAGAGATAATTTAGGAGTTGCTGGACTACCTGAAAGCTGTGATAATAAAAAGAGAGCCTTCACATCCTCTTTTTTCTGACTCTGACTTATTAAACTTTCATAGAAAAAAATTGTCCATGGAATAATGTGTATGTTTAATATGACAGCTAATTAGGCATAGTCCCTAAGTAAAAAGAAGCAGAGATCTATCAATCTTTCACTTTTGTAGCCCTTTTCCTTGATTAATGATCATTGAAGACATTGCTGGATTTTTCATTTGTAAATCTTCTATCAGATTTTGTAAACTTTCCAGTCTTTTCTATAGCTTCTTACATGTCTTTCTCTTTGTTTCTACTGGTTGATTCTAAGAAGGTTTAACATCAAACATATGAGTATGTTTGGCAGCTCGGTAGTCTGATTTGGAAGACAGAGAATTTTCAGATGATCTGGTCAAGAGGGAGTGCTCTGGAGTCTTCTCTGTACTCTTTGGCTCCTGGGAGAAATTTTTTAGGGGAAGTGCCATAGTGGTTCCCACCAGCTGTAATTGAAAGACTTTTACTAGATAGAAAACTGAAGGTATTAGATGTGTCCTCCAGGTCTCCAGCATGTAAAGTTGCAGGATCTCTGCTATAAGTTTCATTTGACCTATTGCTTTCAGTAGATTCTCTAACAGAACTTCTGTTAAACAAATCTCTTTTCAATTTAGATTCATTAAGTGGGTCTCTGACTGCATCTTCCACTCACATATGAATGACTCCTCTGGTGACTGGTTTTCCAATGTCTCCATCATTCTTAGCCAGAGGCACAGAGAGCTCCTCACTGATGATACTTCTCATCTCATGAAGAAGTTGTTTTAAGTCCTTTGATGGGTCTTTCTTCAGGGCAGAAACTTTGGCTGGTATATGAGATGTGTAGCTGATGCAGACTTGGAAGATGGTAAATTAGTACAGTGGGGTTGGGAAGTAGGCAATGATGGTATAAGGTGCAGTTTCACCAAAGAGCTTGGGGTATAGCCTGGACTTTGAAGTTCTTTTATATCCAACATGGGCTATAGCTTCAAGCAGCATCTTTTTACAAGAAATTATCAAGTAAAACTGCCCTGATATCCTAGAACCAGAGGATAAAATAGAAATTGAAAGAATCTACTGATCACCTCCTGAAAGAGATCCCCAAATAAAAACTTCTGGGAATATTATGGCCAAATTCCAGAACTTCTAGGTCAAGGAGAAAATATTGCAAGCAGCCAGAAAGAAACAATTGAAATATTGTCGGGGTGATGGTCAGGATAACACAAGACTTAGCAGTTTCTACATTAAAAGATCAGAGGGTTTAAAATATGATATTATAAAGGGCAAAGGAGCTAAGATTACAACCAAGAATCACCTACCCAGAAAAATGAGTATAATCATTAAGGGGAAAAATGTATATTTAATGAAATAGAGGACTCTCAAGCATTCCTGATGAAAAGACCAGAGTTGAATAAAAAAAAATTTGACTTTCAAATACAAGGCTGAAGAGAAGCATAAAAAGGTAAATGGGAAAGAGAAATCATAAGGCACTAAATAAGGTTAAACTGTTTACATTCCTATATGGGAAGATGATCCTTGTAACTTCTAAGAACTTTATAAATATCAGGGCATTTAGAATGAGTATACATAGGCAGAGGGTATGAATGTGAGTTGATTATAATGGGATGATTGATATCCAAAAAAATTATGGGGTGAGAAAGAGGGACACACTGGGATAAGGGGGAAGAGAGGAAAAATGGAGTAAATTATCTCACATAAAGGAGTCATAAAAAGATCTTTTATAGTCGAAGGGAAAATAGGGGAAATGGCCAACAATGCTGGAACCTTACACTTATTAGAATTGACTCAAAGAGGAATAAAATGCATCCTCAGTGGGATATAAAAATCTATCTTATCCTATAGGGAAGACATAAGAAACCAGGGTGGTGGGTGGATAAAAGGGAGGGCAGATTGGAGGAGGGGGAACTCAGAAGCAAAACATTTTTGAGGAGGTTGTAAAAAAGAAAGAATGATAAACAGGAGGGAAATAGGATTAAGGGAAATACACAGTAAGCATAACTGTGAATGTGAATGGGATGAACCCACCCATAAAATAGAAGTAGGTAGTAAAGTACATTAAAAACCAGAATCTTACAATATGTTGTTTACAAGAAACACACCTGAAGTACAGAGATACAGATGGAGTAAAGGTGAAGGACTGAAGCAGAATGTATTGTGCTTAAGCTGAAGTAAATTTAAAAAAAACAGAGTAGTAATCATTATCTCAGATGAAGCAAAAGCAAAAAAAAACATTGATCTAATATAAGAGGTAAGCAAACATTTTGCTAAAAGGTTCTATAGACAATGAAGTAATATTAATACTAAACATATATATATATATATATATATATATATACCAAGTGGCATAGCGTCCAAAATTTTAAATGAAAAATTACATTAGTTACAGAAGGAAATAGATGGTAAAGCTATATTAGTGGGGGACCTCAACTTTCCGCTCTCAGACCTAGATAAATCTAAACATAAAATAGAGAAGAAAGAAGTTAAGGAGTTGAATAGAATTTTAGACAATTTAGATATGATAGACTTCTGGAGGAAACTGAATAGAAACAGAAAGGAATATACCTTTTCTTCAGTGGTACATAGCCCATACACAAAAACTGACCATGTATGAGAGCATAAAAACCTCATGACCAAATGCAGAAAAGCATAAATATTAAGTGTAACCTTTCCAGATCATAATGCAATAAAAATTATGTTCAATAAAGAGCCATTGAAACAGATTAAAATGAATTGGAAACTAAATAATATAACACTAAGGAACAAGTAGATCAAAGAACAAATCATAGAAACAATAAATTATTTCATTGAAGACACAAATGAAACAACATATGGAAATTTATGGGATGCAGCTAAAACAGTACTTCGGAGAAAATTTATATCTATAAGTACTTATATCAATAAAATCAAGAAAAAGCAGGTCAATGAATGGGGCATGCAACTAAAAAATACTAGATAAAGAACAAATTACAGATTCCCAATTAAACACTGAATTGGAAATCCTAAAACTTGAAGGAAGGAGTAATAAAACTGAAAGTTAAAAAAATAACAACAGTGAACTGATAAATAAAAAAGGAGCTAGTTTTATGAAACACACACACTAAAACAGATAAATCATTGGTTAATTTGATTTAAAAAAAGAAAACCAAAATACCAGAATCAAAATATGAGAAGGGTTAATTCACCACTAATGAAGAGGAAATTAAAACAATTATTAAGAGTTATTTTGTCCAATTATATGCAAATAAATCTAACAATCTAAGTGAAATGGAAATATTTAGAAAAACATAAATTACCCAGATTAACAGAAGAGGAAATAGAATACTTCACTAACCCTATCTTACAAAAAGAAATTGAATAAGCTGCCAATGAGCTCCCTAAGAAAAAATCCCCAGAACCAGATATATTCACAAGTGAATTCTACATAACACTAAAGAGTAATCAATTTCAGTACTAGATAAACTTTTTGGAAAAGTTGGTAATGAAGGAGTCCTACCAAATTCCTTTTTACAGCACAAATATATTGATGATACTAAACCAGTAAGAGCAAAACCAGAGAAAAAAGCTATAAACTAATTTCCCTAAGGAATATGGATAAAAATTTTAATATAAAATACAAGGAAGGAAATTACAGCAATTTATCACAAAGATCATACTCTAACCAGGTGGGATTTAAAATAGGAATGCAGGGCTTGTTCAATAATAGGAAAACTATCAGCATAGTTGAACATATGAACTACAAGACCAACAAAAATCATTTTCTTTTTTTTTTTTTAAACAAATACTTTATTAACTTCTGTTTTACATCATTCATTTCCACCAGATTTTGAGTTACAATCATTTTCCCCCCATTATTCCCCTACCCACCCTCCCAGAATAGCAGTCCCACAAGATAGCGCTTCCTCCAATCTGCTCTCTTCCATACCTTCTCCCATACCCCCATCGACTTTTCCATTAGAGGAAGATGAATCTTTGTGGCCCAATGCCTGCTCATCTTATCTCCCAATTATAGGCAAAAGAGTATTAATAATAGTATTTATATATATATTTGAAACATTTAATGTTATGACCTTGAATTTCAGATCCATTTCCTTCCTCCCTTGTCACCCATTCCTTCTTGGGATATAAGTAATTCAGTATATGTTGTACATGACTAGCTATGCAAAACATTATCATAGTAGATATATTGTACAAGGCTGCTTATAATTCCCTCCCACTCATCCCACCCCCGACCTGGTCCATTCCCTACATGATCCTGTCCCTCTTCTATAGTGGGTACTTCCAACCTCCCTCACCCCAAGGATGCCCTCCCATCCATCATCCCTCCTCTCATCCCCCTTCCCCCTATCCTGCTGCAGGTTGAGATATCCCATTTATTATGTATGTCATTTTCTCCCTGAACCAAATTCAATATGAATGTGGTTTTGCCTTTTTAGCCTTCCTTATTCTCCCCCTCCTTTGCAACCACTTCCCCTTGCTTCTTCTACATGGGATAGTTTACCCTACCCTGTCTCTCCCCATTTCCTCTTGCCACTTTCCTCCCTCACCTCAAAATTTCATCCCTTGAGTATTCTCCCTTCCCAACCAATTCAACCTATGCCCTCTATCCATATATAACTGTAACCATATACACACACATTCACATATGTATTCATATGACCACACACCCTTCTTCCATTATTTTCATAGTGAGAAAGATATCATCAGTCACAGATATTGCTTTTCCATATAGGAATGTAAATAGTTCAACTTTGACAAGTTCCTTTTGATTTCTTTTCCCTGATTACCTTCTCAGGCATCTCTTACTTCTTGTGTCTGGATGTCAAATTTTCTATTCAACTCTGGTTTTTTCCTCAAGAATGCTTGAAAGTCCTCTATTCCACTGAATGACCATATTTTCCCCTGAAACAAAATACTCAGTTTGCTGGGTAGGTGACCCTTGGGTTCATTCCCAGTTCTTTTGCCCTCTGGAATATCATATTCTATGCCCTTTGATCCCTCAGTGTAGAAGCTGCCAGGTCCTGTGCTATTCTGATTGTGTTTCCACAATATTGAAATTGTTTCTTCCTGGCTGCTTGTAGTATTTTCTCCTTGGTCTGGGGATTCTGGAACCTGGCTATAATATTCCTGGGAGTTTTCTTTTTGGGATCTTTTTCAGGAGGTGATCAGTGGATTCTTTCAACCTCTATTTTGCCCTCTGGATCTAAAACATCAGGGCAGTTTTCCTTGAGAATTTCTTGCAGGGTGATTTCTAGGTTCTTTCTTTGATCATGGCTTTTGGGTAGTCCAATAATTTTTAAATTGTCTCTCCTGGATCTATTTTCCAGGTCAGTGGTTTTTCCCAAGAGATATTTCACATTGCCTTCTAATCTTTCATTTGTTTGGATCTGCTTAACAGCATCTTGATTTCTCATAAAGTCACTAGCTTTCATTTGCTCCAGTCTAGCTCTGAAGGAATGAATCTCCTCAGTGAACTTTTGAGATTCTTTTTCCATCTGGCAAATTTGACTTTTTAAGGCATTCTTCTCCTCACTGCCCTTTTGGGCCTCCTTTGCCATTTGAGCTAGTCTATTTTTTAAGGTGTTGTTTTCCTCAGTCAGGCTGTTGACCCTCATTTCATACTTTTCCTGCATCCTTCTCATTTTTCTTTCTAATTTTTCCTCCACTTCTCTTATTTGATTTTTAAAGTCCTTCTTGAGGTCCTCTATGGCCTGCAGCCCACTCATGTTTTCCCCTGGGGCTTTTGGAGCAGGACTTCTGACCTCACAGTCCTTTTCCTGCTCTATGCCCCCAAATAGGAGTCTAGGGTTGCATTTTTCTGTTTCCTTTGCCTTGGCATGTTGCCACTTAATTGCTTGACTTTTGGGCTTGTTGCCACACTATGGCTTTAAGGCCAGCTAGAGGAATTTCCGTCCCGAACGTGTGGGGGGCAACTTCCGTTTCTGGCAAGCTGTAAACCCACCCACAACTTCCACCCTAGATCACAATCTAGATCCAGGGAGGTTAAAGCAAGAGCGATTACCCCCCAAGACTGATCGCTGGATCTCCCCACAATTTGTAGGCTGGGAGCCCGAGCTGCCTCTGAAAACCACAAAATGGCGTGTCTCCTCAGCGGCTTCTAGCCCCCAGGGGAGGGAGCTGACGCATTCCCCAAATACAGGTCCCAAAGTCCATAGGACACTAACCTCTTACTTTGTCCTAGGCAAGTCTCTGTTGATAATTCTGGAATCTCCACCGTTCCTGGTGTTCTGGGGTTCCTCCAGCCGGCTGCTGGCCCTGCCGCCCTGGGGCTAAAACCTCGGCTCACGTGGACCTGGGCTCGGGTCGGCTCCTGCGCTCTGCGTGCTGCCGGCTCCCAGACCACTGCGCTGGTCCTTCCTTCAGGGTGCTGGGCTGTCCTCAGCGGGAGGTTAGCTTCTCTGTGTCGTTCTGTGGGTGCTGGGGCTCCAGAAATTTTTCAGAGTCCTTTTTTACATAGTTTGTGGAGAATCTGGGGGCAGAGAGGCTTGGACGAGCTGTTTCTACTCTGCCATCTTGGCTCCGCCCCCAAAAATCATTTTCTTAATAGATGCAGAAAAGTTTTTAAATAAACTGTAACACTAATTCCTATTAAAAACATTAGAAAGCATAGAAATAAGTGGAGCTTTACTTAAAATGATAAGTATTATCTATCTAAAACTAACAACAAGAATTATCTGTATTGAGGATAAGCTAGAAGCCTTCCTAATACGATCAGGGTTGAAGCCAGAATATCCATTATCACTATTATTATTCAATATTGTACTAGAAATGATTGTTATAGCAATAAAATAAGAAAAATAAATTGATGGAATTAGAATAGGCAAAGAGAAACTATCACTCTGCAGGTGATATACTTAGAGAATCCTAGAGAATCAAATAAATAACTAGTTGAAATAATTGACTTCAACAAAGTTTCAGTATAAAAAATCCCCATATAGGGGCGGCTAGGTGGCGCAGTGAGTGGAGCGCCGGCCCTGGAGTCAGAAGGTCCTGAGTTCGGAGCTGGCCTCCAACACTTAATCCACACAAACAAAAACCTAGCTGTGTAACCTTGGGCAAGTTACTTAACCCCAATTGCCCTAAAGGGGCGGCTAGGTGGCGCAGTGAGTAAGAGCGCCGGCCTCGGAGTTGGGATGACCCGAGATCAGATTTGGCCTCAGAAAATGAGCACCCACGCATAAATAATGACTAGCCGTGTAACCTTGAGCAAGTTACTTAACCCCAATTGCTAAAAAAAAAAAAAAAAAAAAAAAAAATCCCCATATAAATCATCAACATTTCTATATATTACCAAACAAGTCCAGCACCAAGAAATAGAAAGAGAATTTGCATTTAAAATAATCGTAGACCACACAAAATAGTTGGGAGTCTACCTGTCAAAACAAACCCAGGAACTTTGTGAACATAATTACAAAACACTTTTCACATAAATAAAGTAAGGTCTAAACCAATGGAAAAATATTAATTGATCACAGATATACTCAGCCAACATAATAGCAATGGCAGTTCTACCTAAATTAATTTACTTATTCAATGCCATGCCAACCAAACAACAAAATTTATTTTATAGAGTTAGAAAAATAATAACAATTTATTTAGAAGAACAAAAGGTCAAGAATATCAAGGGAATCAATGAAAAAAAATGTGAAGGAAATTGACCTAGACATACCACATTTCAAACTTTATTATAAAGTGGTAATCATCAAAAAATTTTGGTACTGGCTAAAAAATGGAATGGTGGAACAGTAGAATAGATTATGTACATAATACACAGTAATAAGTAGTAATTTAGCATTTGATGCACCCAAAGATCCAAGCTATTGGAGCAAGAACTCATTATTTAATAAAAACTGCTGGGGAAAGTGTAAAATAGTTTAGCAGAACCTAAATGTACATCAATATCTCACAACCCATACCATAATAAGTTAAAAATAGATATATGATTTAGGCATAAAGGGTGAAAACATAAAAAAAGGGGAGCATAATTTATCTGTCAGATCTATGGATAAGGGAAGAATTTATAACAGAATAAGAAATACAGAGCATTATGGGAAATAAAATAGATAATTTTGATTATATTACATTCAAAAATTTCTGCCACAACAACAACAAAAAAAACAATTCAGCCAAGATTGAAAGGTAAGAAGAAAACTGGGGTAAAAATTTTATAGTCAGTTTCTCTGATAAAGGCCTTATTTCTCAAATATATAGAAAACAGAACCAAATTTATCAGAATATGATTTATTCTGATAAAGTATGAAAAGGGAGTTTTCAGACTAATAAATCGAAGCTATCTATAATCATATTGAAAAATGCTTTAAATCACTATTTAAACATAGATTAAAACAACTCCGAGGTACCACTTCACACCTATCAGGCTATTATGACAGAAAAGGAAAATGGCAAATGTTGGAGGGGATGTTGAAAAATTACAACACTGATGAATTGTTGGTGCAGTTGAGAACTGATTCAAATTTTAAAAAAAGGGAAAAAAAGACCAAATATGTACAATATTTAGAGCAGTTATTTTGGTGGTGGCAAAGAACTGGAAATTGAGAGGATTCCCATCAATTAAGGAATGGCTATACAAGTTCTGGTATATGATGTCCATGGAATATTATTTTGCTATAAGAAATGAAAAGGAACATTATTTCAGAAAAATCTGGAAAGACTTACATGAACAGATGCAAGGTGAAGTGAGCAGTGCTGTAGTAGCAATATTGTAAGATGATCAACTGTGAATGACTTACCTATTCTGAGCAATACAATGATCCAAGATAAATCTGAAGGACTGATGAATTTAAAATACTATCCACCTACAGAGAAAGAACTAATGGAGTCTGAATGCAGATTAAAACATACTTTTTTCACTTTCTTAATTTTTCTTGTTTTTTATTTTTAGTGTTCGTGTTTTCTTTCATAACATGGCTAATATGGAAATATGTTTTGCATGACTGCACATGTATAACATAAATCACTTGCCTTCTCAAGAAGAGGGAAAGAGAGGAAGGGAGAGAATTTGGAACTCAATTTAAAAAAAATGTTAAAAATTACTTTTACATGTAAATGAAAAAAAAAGATTTTTAAAAAAGCCTCCAAGCTTTTTCTCATGATATTTTACAAGATTGGAATTTTTCTCTTGTCCTTCTGGATAATTCTTTATCCATTAATTCTTATCCATTCCTTAACGTAAAAACTCATACATTGTCTTCCAAGAGACTTTTGTAATTTCCTCACCTCTTCCAGTTAATAATGGCCTTCACCCCTAATTCATTGATCCCTTCATTGATATCTCTCTTATGCACTCACATATATAATTTTGTGTTTGTTCTGTGTTTATCTATTTATCTTTCCTTCCTTCTTATCTATTTCTCAACCCTAGAATAAAAGGTAAGTTGCCAGAGGACAAGGACCATATCTCATTGACATTCCCTATCTCCCAGTACCTAGCAAACTGATATGTACACAATAATAATTACATGTCACATTTACATAGTGCTTTAAGATTTACAAAGCACGCTTCTAAAAATTACGTAAGGCTTTCTGCAAAAGGAATATTATCCTCAATTTAAAAACATTTCATAGGAGCTAAAAGCCTATATTCCAAATATAAGGAACTAGCATGCCTTCCTCATATACATTTTATATAATTTCTTAGTTTTAATATCTTCATTTATTGTTCAAAGTTACCTTAACTTCTGTAGCATTAAAACAGTCATTAGAATATAGCTTTTTGATGGAAATTTTAAAATGTAATTAAAAAGCCCTCTACCAACTTAAAAAAATAAGATCTGTAACTGTTATTGAAATCCCAGATATATAAATCTTCTTTTTGATATACAGGTCAGTATTGGATTGATCCTAACCAAGGATGTGTTGAAGATGCTATTAAAGTTTACTGCAATATGGAAACAGGAGAGACATGTATTCCAGCAAACCCATCCAGTGTGCCTCGAAAAACATGGTGGGCCAGCAGATCTTCTGACCATAAGCCTGTGTGGTATGGCCTTGATATGAATAGAGGATCTCAGGTAACGTCACATATATGACTAAAGAACTGTATTCCTAAAATTATTCTTTTTTACTTTAGTATTATTCTATTGCTCATCATCCTGTTCTATGTCTTAATTGAACAATTTACCCTTTCTCTGAATTTGCTTTCACTCCAGTCTGTTTGCTGGCTTTCCTGACTTCCATTAAAATATGGTTTAAATCCCACCATCCTTTTCCCCTCCAACTTGCCTCACCTTTCCCCCTGAGATTACCATCCACCTATCATATATTAATATCTATCTAGATCTAGATATATCTATACATGGTTGTTTGCATATTGAGTCCTCCATTAGAATGTGAACTCTGTGAGGACAGAGACTGTGCCTAATATCTGTAGCACCTGGCAATCAGTAAGCTCTTAATAAATATCTGTGAATTGATACATTGCTCAACTTAGACAATTATAAAATGCTTACCAGGCAATATTATATTTTGGAAGCTGTATTGTTTATAATAATGTCAGTCACACAGAATGTTAGCGTTAGGACTTTAGAGATCATTAAGGTCTAATATCTTTATTTTACTAATGAGGAAACACATACTAAATGGCAGTAGTGTGTTGCAAACCCTGCAAACTTCTGATTGTTTTTTCCTTTATATCAAGTTTTTTTCCCATTAATTATATTTCATAAACAATATTTTAGCATTATGACATATAAATTCTTAATTAGAATAACTACTTCTATTGTTTAAACATCAATTGACTTTTAAATATTCATTTATATGATATTTTGTTAAAAATAATTTTTAGGGACCATTTCTCATAAATGTATGTAATTCTGCCATACAACATATCCATCCTTTAACATCCTGAAAGTCACTTAAAATGTAAATCATAGCTATTTGTGATTGAACATGTGCCCGAATTTCTCTTTGATGATTTAGAATAGATAACTACGTAAAAGTTCCAATGTTGTGTTTCTTGAGTTCAAGGGAGATGATCCAGGCTTTCCCAAGCTGCCTAATCACATTCCCCATTCCTGACTGTTCTTCCATTTATTCTCCATTCCTACACTTCCCTCCCCGCTTGGCTCCAGCCTCCTCTCTGTTCAAATATTGGCCTACTCCTTTATTCTGCATTTATTCCCACCTTTAGCTTTGCTCTTGTCCTCTTTCTTTGCTGTAGGTCCAGTTAAAGTTTCCCATCTCCACTTTAACCTTCACTGTAACTCTTCTCTTAACGTCTATTTCAAAATGTCTAAAACAAGCCACAAAATTATATGCCAGAGAAGCAAAGAGGACAAAAAGCTTTTCTTTAAAACAGAAGTACTAAATTATCATAACAGTTCAAAAATATGACAAAAACATCTGAATTGGTAACATAGGATTAAAATCCAAAAGTAAAATAAATCTCCCCTCTTCACTTTCCATGAGTATATAAGTAAGTAGTGCTCCTTGGTAAGAAAGTGTATGTCTATTACTGATATTTTAATTAGCATAAAACATGCAATTTGTTTCCCCTAATAGTACTGAATTTGCAGTTGATAAAGAAGGAAAGAGAAAAAATGTAACATGATAAGTCCAACTTCTTAGTAATGCAATTCATAAATTATTTTTTTTTGTTTTTTGTTTTTTTTGTTGGTTTTTTTTTTTTGGTTTTTGGAGGGCAATTGGGGTTAAGTAACTTGCCCAAGGTCACACAGCTAGGTTTTTGTTTGTGTGTGCATTAAGTGTCTGAGGCCAGATCTGAACTCAGGTCCTTTTGACTCCAGGGCCAACGCTCTACTCACTGCGCCACCTAGCCACCCCCATAAGTTATTTTATAATACAACTTGAAATCATAATTTCATAGTACTTTATGATTTGGTTTTCAAAATGAAAACATAGCTTATTGTTAACAGAATGGCAGCTAATATAGTACATTTAATTTTCCTTCTTCTGGTTATAATAATTAGTAACTAATATGATTATTATAAGGTGGTACCATAGATAAAGTGCTAGGCCTGGGGTCAGGAAGACCTGACTTCAAATTTGACCTCAGATATTTACTGAACTGTGTGATCCTGGGCAATTTGCTTGAGCCTGTTTGCCTCAGTTTCCTAATCTGTAAAAGAGTAAGAAATGGCAAACTACTCTAGTATCTTTGCCAAGGAAACTCCAAAAGGGGTCAGATGCAAATTAAAATGACTAAACAACAACAAAATATGATCATTACCTTTTATTTTAAAGAGTTTTATATGTGTAAGAATTAACAGGAATATTCTTGTATAATTTCTCAATCATAATATTATTGCATAGTGAGAATGTAGCCTTAGATATTTAGAATTAAAAAAAATCCTTTTCATATATTGAGATCTCTTTTCAAAAATATTGGATAGCCATCTAGTCTAATTCCTTCATTTGACAGGTGAGAGAACTGAGGGCTAAAGATGCTAAGTGATTTGTCTAAGGTCACACTTAGGGACATTACAGATGGTCAGCTTAATAGTAATAATCTGAAATCAAATTTCTTGGGATCTATGACTCTTAAGAATTCTCAAATTCTTCATTAACCATAAAATGAATTTTTTTTCTAGTTTGTGTATGGAGATAGCCAATCCCCCAATACAGCTGTTACTCAGATGACCTTTTTGCGTCTTTTATCAAAAGAAGCTTCCCAGAACATCACATATATTTGCAAAAACAGTGTGGGATACATGGATGACCAAGCGAAGAATCTCAAGAAAGCTGTAATTCTCAAAGGTGCTAATGACCTAGAAATCAAAGCTGAAGGAAACAGCCGGTTTAGATACACTGTTCTAGAAGACACTTGCACTGTGAGTATTCCTTTTGGTTTCAAAATTAATTTTATTTTAAGAACCAGCTAGTCCCTGGTCCTCAGTTTTCTTCATATTTTCCTGTTTCCTTGCATGGAAAAAAAACCTTTAATGCAACCAATTTGACTAGCCTTCTTTAATTTTTTTCCTTTTTTTGGAGGGCAATTGGGGTTAAGTAACTTGTCCAAGGTCACACGGCTAGGTCTTTGTGTGTTAAGTGTCTGAGGTCAGATCCGAACTCAGGTCCTTCTGACTCCAGGGCTGACTCTCTACTCACTGTGCCACCTAGCCACCCCAGACTAGCCTTCTTCTAATAACCTGTTAACCTAATAGCCTAATCTATCTGGTCTTCCTTTTACCTGTTTATGATCCCGGGTAACTTGAAGTTAAGAAGTTAAGATAGCTAGCATAGCTTTTAGTGAGGCAGTTTAAAAAAATGCCTCTAAAATGTTTGTAAAGTTGTCTTCAATGAAAATGTGTAAAATGGACTTCAAGTAAGATGAAGATAGATTAGAGATGACAGAATGAGTGTGGGATTATGTTCTCTTTGCCTTTCCCCACTTTTCTTTTTTTATTGTAATTCTTAATACTGTGCTCTTAAAATCTTCTTGAAATATTTCTTTAGTTTCCTAATCCTTTTCATGTTTTGAATTCCCCCTTAGCCTTTAAACATATCCCCTCTGATTGTTTCTCTGACACTCACAGGAGACCATTCAGAGCATCTTTTCCAAGTGCCCATTAAACACAATCAGACATTTTCTTTGTGAAAATCACATAATAGGTCTGATTTCTCTGTGCTGGAAATAGGAGAATGGCAGTGAATGTCACAGGGTCATGGAGTGTATTTGAAATTATTTTAGTATCAATTCAAGGAGGTCAAAAAAGCACATTTGTCATACATGACCCTCCATTTTCTCCCAGCCCTCTGTCTTTCCACTGGTTGTTTCCCATGCCTGGAGTGCTCTCACTCTTCACTCTGCTTCCTGACTTTCCTGACTTCCAACAACATTTGGTTTATAACCAACCTTCCCTTCCTCCTCCCACCTGCCTCACCCTAGTGTCTTCTCTTATAAGATTATTTTCCATCTATCCTGTATATACATACATACACACATACATACATACACACATATATATATATTTGTGTGTATGTTGTGTCCTCCATTAGAATGTGACCATATTCTATGGGAGCACAGAGATTATATTTTGCCTTTCTTTCTATCCCTAGTGCCTGGCAAATAGAAAGCTCTAAATAGACTTTGTTAATTAATAAATTACTCAACCTAGACAATTACAGAATGCCTCCAAGGCAATACTATATTTTATTTTTTCAGATCTTTGAATTTACTTGTGGGAAATGCTTTACTAACAAGAGTTATGGTGAACATAATCTGGAGCCTTTTTATAATCTTAACCTACTCATAACTCATCTCTTCTTTATATTCTAGAGACGTAATGGAAATGTGGGCAAGACTGTCTTTGAATACAGAACACAGAATGTGGCACGCTTACCTATTGTAGATCTTGCCCCTGTGGATGTTGGCAGTACAGACCAGGAATTTGGCATTGAAATTGGATCAGTTTGTTTTGTGTAAAGCAAGATGGAGTCAATCAACAATGACCACCTTCATCAACTATGACCATCACCCTTACCAAGAACTTAGACTGATTGAAGTTGATCCTGAGACTCTTGAAATAACGGCTGATATTGCATCAGCACTGTATATACAATTCTTCCTAAATGCCTGGCCTCCTTCAGAATATTTATTTTACTTACAAACCTCCAGTTTTAAGTGATTTTAGACAACTTTGAGCACAGCAGTCCGATTCTAAAAGGATCAGTCAATGACCACCTTAGGGGGAAAAATCAACTTTGAAATCAATAGGTCTCAGTTTTTGTTTAGTTTATTTCCATGTATTGTACATGTTGCATACTACTTCTGAGCAAGCTATTCTTCCTGATAGCTAGCTTAAAGATTGGGATACATAAAATTAGGATGAAATGTTTCTTTTGCTTGGCTGCCATTTTAAATAACAGAAAAGTAGAGCACTTTTGTGACCTCTCATTCCCAGTATATAAAGTACAATCACATAAGCTTTGGACCTGTAGAAGTGAAGAATGTGTCTCTCTATAGATATTGATATATCAAATAATTTTGGATGATAGTTTTTTTAAAAGATATTAAAAAGTCATATTCATTTCTCATTACCTTCACTAAATTGTTTAAATAGCCTCTTTCCATGTCATTGATGTCATCAAAGTAAAATAAATCGAGCATCCTAAATTTTTATTAAGTGTTAAAATATGAATATGTAATTCAGCATGTCTTTTGTACACACTTGAACTTCAAAGGTCCTTAGTCTCTTCCTGGCACACATACTTAAATCCCATTATTGTGGATGATATCATTTGTGTGCAGCTGAAAAAGAATGTCTTTGTACTTTCCTATTTAAGAAGCTATTGGATTCCACATAACATAACACACACACACACACACACACACACGTGACATCTATTTCCAGCCTCCATATGTTGGGATTGATTCATTCATACTCTCAGCAGACTAACATATGACAAAGAAGAAAGACAGTTTGGAAGCTCCGAGTTGTGAATATGACTCTTTAGTCAATAGTAGGATATGTACAATCAGTAATTCTGGCCTTTGAATTGTGTGAGACAAAGTGACCCAACATTTCTTAGCATGAGCTACCTCATCTCTAGAAGCTGGGATGCATTGAATATTCTTAGGCTTTTGTTTTTGTTTTTTTAGATACTAAAAGGTGCTATGCTTCTGTTATTATTCCAAGAATGGAGATAGGCAGGGCAAAAACATTTTTTTAAAAAAAGTAATGGTGCTAAAATTCCTTCTGTAAAGCTTTTACAAATAAAGATGATTATCACCAAATAACATTTTGAAAGAGTCTAGCTGTTAGACTTCCCATGTCTGAAAGAGCAGTGTTACAATGCACTTTCACTGTTGGTTCGTCACATAGTCTATGGTCTTGTAATGCCTGTGTGTTTAATTAGATGAGACATGCAGGTAGCCACTGCTTCAAGTTTTTTATTTCTGTTTCTTTTCTGCATTTGTTTGCTCTTATTTCTTTCTTTTTTATTTGTTCCTTTAAAAGTAAACACCTGGGACCATCCCAAAGGACAAGCCATGCACAGAGCTTTAGTCATGTATCTCTGCAAAGCATTTAATTAAATACTTGCTTCTTGTCATGTCAATGGCTTCCGTTTTGTGGAATTTGTCTAACATTTCAGCTCACTACAAGGAAAAGAATTATGGTGTAATTTATGTGTTTGTTTTTAATTATTTCCTTTTTGTAAAAAAAAAAGCAAACCAACAAAACAAAAGAGCAATCCACTTAATTATACATTGGATTATAAACAAAATTTTAAGGCATGGTCTTTCTTTAGCAACACTTAAGAAGGGAGGGTGAAACCAGTTATCACTGTCTATGCTCTTTAAGATGCCAGATTGATATTATTAAGATCAGAGAAAGATAATTTTTATTCATGACTGAATAAAATGTGATGATAAAAAGCTATGTCTCATCTCACAATGTATCAAGTACTGTATTATTACCATAGGCTACTGAACTGTTTTTAGAGCTTTCTTTTGCACTAGTTAATATAAAGTATACTCTAAGACATTTAATTCCCCAAATGATTATTATTTGAGATGAGCACATTACACTTGAATATATAAATATCTTAAGGAGTATGTGTGTGTGCATGCACGTGTGTGTGTGTGTGTGTGTGTGTGTGTGTGTGTGTGTGTACTATAGAAAAAATATTTCTGTAGGCCAACAGGGCTAAAATTCTATAGGGAATCCAACAGCTTTAACAACTAGACCAGGACTATACTGTGGCAGCTACCATCAACCTAGAAAAGTAGGCAATTGATAACTTTAGGTAAGAGCAGCTTTTCCTACTGGGCTGCAAAATGATGGTCCACATGCTATTCCACCAAGGTCAACTTTGGCTGTGGTCATTCACCTTTACTCATTTCCCACTACCCCTTCTCTTTAGGGACTCTTCCTCATAACACATAGCTATTTACAGCTTCTTATATTTAATTGCAGTATGCAGAGATAGTATATATTAAAACACATCTTTATAAAATATATAGGTAGGTAGATAACACTACAGTTTCATTATTTAATTTTGATTAATTAATTGAACAGTATCTTAAAGTCCTCTTTCATTCCTTAAGTCTTATTTTGTTTTTCTGGGGTCTCTCCCTCTCCCTTCCCCATCCCTTTCTTTCCCTTCTCACTCCCTCCCTTCCTTTCTCCCTCCCTTTCTCCCTCCCTCCCTCCCTTTTTTCCTTCCTTCCTTCCTTCCTTCCTTCCTTCCTTCCTTCCTTCCTTCCTTCCTTCCTTCCTTCCTTCCTTCCCCTATCCTGCCTCTTTCCCCCCTCTCTCCCCTTTTCCCTTTTTGTAGTTTTTCCTTCCTTCTCTTGTTTCCTTCCTTGCTTCCTTTCTTCCTTCCTCCCCATCCCATTTCCTGGATTTCTTTTTAAAAAGGAAGCTTTCCATCAGATACTCCAATTAGGCTCTTCCTATCTTTCTGAGTGCCTCCCAAAGGAATGAAAACCAGTCTCATCATCTAGCCAAGGCAGTAGACAACAAAAAGTAATTCTCTTCCCCAAGACTTTTCTCTTACTTGAATAAATTTCCCCCAACGACTTCTTGATTATAAAATTTTTCTTGCTGACTTTTGTCTGGTCAATTAATGCAATTTCTGACTATACCTTCAAAGTTCTAAAATGAAGCAAATCATCCTATCTGACTTTGCTTCCTTCTAAAATCTTCCTTTTTCTTGTCCTTTCCCATTGGGTTGTCTGTATTCAGGCAAGAGTGCTAATTTTCAGTAGGAGAACTATACTGAAGTATGTTCAGAGGTAGATCAGAATTATGAAGGAACTCAACTATTTGTCAACTGAGGCTTTTTTGAAGAACCTAGAGATGTTCAGGCTGGAGAAGGCTAGGGGAGGTACATGCTGGCAAATGTTTCTCAGCTAGCTCCCTGAAAATGAAAATATTCGTGACACACTTTTAAAATTAATCTACATTTTAACATTTTTCTACTTCACTATCTTAAGACAACAAAGAATAAATCAAGCCCTAATTTATAACATTTGCTGATTTCTGAAATATAAATGTTCATACTGAAAATTTAATGATCAGTTCTGGGAACTGGCATACTCTTGGTCAAGAGGCAGAGAATGACCCTTTTCAAATCTACAAAGGTTATTTCATAAAAAATGGATTAGATTCTTTTCATAACCCTATGGAGGAGAAATAAGAAGTAGTAAAACTCAATACAAAGGAATATTTTCTTTCAAATTAGAATTTTCCAAAAATATTTTTTCAAACCTTAATTGACTCTCCATTTCTTCTAGGACAAAATTCAAATTCCTTAATTTGGCACTTAAAGTCCTAAGATCCATTGGTCTTCATTTTAAAGATTTAGACCTCTGGGTTGCATAGTAAAAGAGCTGTTGTTCAGTCATTTCAGTTGTGTCCAATTCCTCATGAATTATTGCCAAAGATACTGGAGTGGTTTTCCATTTTCTTTTCCAGCTTATTTTACAGATGAGGAAACTGAGGCAAGTAGGGTGTGATTTGCCTATGGTCACACAGCTGGTAAGTGTCTAAAGCCAGATTTGAACTCATGAAGATAAGTCTTCCTGATTCCAGGCCAGGAGCTCTATCCTCTATGCCACCAAGCTGCCCTATTGCATAATAGGCACTCAATGTAAAGTTAGGAGACCTGGGTTTGAGTCTGACCTCTGGCACATATTAGTTGTAGGATTATGGACAAGCCATTTAACTTCTTTAAGCCTCAGTTTCTTACCCTGAAAATTGGGGATAGTAATTCTTGTATTACTTAATAAGGCCATTTTGAGGAAAATGTTTTGCAAACCCTAAAGTACCATGTATGTATGAATTATTTGTATTAATGTATATGGGTTATAATCTATACTTGTGAAGTGAGCACCCATCCTGATGACACAGATCTATTAAATAGTGTTCTGATTATTTTTTCTCAGAGAATATTTCTAATCCCATGATGTCACAGATTTTTACTTTCCTATGAAGAATTTTTGGCACTAACTGGATCTACTTGTAGTTTCTAAACTTGCTGCTCTTCCCACAAAACAATCCATTTTCTACCTCCGTGCCTTTTCCATGGCTATCCTCAATATCTGGAATTCCCTCCCTTTCCTGTACCTCCTGGCTTCCTTCAAGGCTCAGTTCAAAGCCTACATTCTGTAGGAGGCCTTTTCTGATTACTGAAAATCATTAAAAATCATTAGGATGAGTCATAAGAATTGAGTATATATTTTATTAAAATAATGAAATAAGACTAGATAAGTGAGAAACAAATTGTGGAGGGCTTTAAATATTTGAGTTCTATGCCTTATGAATTTTTGGTAGCTGAGGAAGATTGATTAGAAATGGAAGAAACTGGAAGCAGAGAGACCAATCAGAAGACTATTATAGTTATGCAAGTGTGAGGTGATGAGCCCTTTAAGTGGGTATAAAGCCAAGCACCAGCAGCTTTCCAGAGGACTGCTGCTGTGAACAGCTTTCAAGGTTCTGATTACACAGTATGGTGAACTCTATTTATTCAGTAAGAAATTAAGACAAAACATTCGCAGAAAATCAAAATATAGCATTCGCCATGTTATGACATAACTTATCACTAAAATGACCACATAGTTTTCACCAAAGTGGTCACATAGTTTTAAACAAAGTACATTCATTTAGTAACTCAATCATTCTTAAGGAGGCAAGCCTCCTTAACTGACACAAAGTACAGAGGTCAAAAGTCCCCCCCACCAACCCCAGGTCAGTTTGTCTTAATCTCTTCAATCAAAAAGTCTTCTTTCTTCTAAATTAGAGATTAGTTTCCAATCATCCTTAATTAGTAAGTTCTTAACTCAATCATCTAAATATAAACATCAAAATTCTCCACCCCCAGTAAATCATGATCTTTTCAGTTTGCATTAAATACCCAAGGAGAGGTCTTTTCATCTTACCTCTATGCTGGTTCTTCCCTTCCATGGTCCCAACTCCTTCCAGCTCCTTGTTGTCCAGCTCCTTGTCCAGTTCCTCTTCCATACTGAAGCTCACAGTGTTTAGTCCACCTCAAGTCCTTCACAGTTTCTGTTCCTGGGAAGACAAAGCTTAACAAAGCCACAATAACATTCATATACATTGCCAGCATCCTCTTCAATTCACTTTCTGCCTGTCAAATCAACATAGACCCAACAACAAGGTCTGAGGAATCCACACAAATCATTAGTATAGTCCCTGGACCTCTGAAATTGTCAATAAGACCCTACTCCTCTTTCAGGGCTTCTGAACCAGCAGCAAGGTCCCAGGGCTTCTGTAACAACAGCACCATCTTCTATCAGCAGAAGAATCTGACAAAGTAACATCAAAACAGACAGACAAAGTAATGGCACCACAGTCATGCCTCCTCCCAGTTCTCCTCTCTTCTGATTTCTTAGAAGTTCTCAATTTGGTTCTCAGAAGAAGTTCTCAGGAGAAGTTCTGGCACCATAAATTCTGTTCTCCATTCTGTTCTCAATTTGTAGCAGTTCTCAGAAGTTCTCAGGATACTGGCAGTTGTCTTTCTCAGCAATTCTCATTCCTGGCAGTTCTCTTTCTCTACCCATCAATAGCTGCTCTGCCTCCACAACGCTCGCTCCCAGAAGTTCTGGCCCCTCTCAGTGTGGGCTTTTCCTTATATATGGTATTAGCTCCTCCCTGTTCTGCCCCTTCCTGTTATGTCAACAAGTCCATCCCACTGTGGGATTCACAAATTCTGGGTCTTAATACTTGACATGATCATTAACTGGGAACAAGGTGCTAAGTACCTGTTTGATTGTAAATACAAGGGGCAGAGAAGATCTTCATATCCCCATTACCATTACAGTGGGATAGCCTGGAATTTGAGAGTTGGAAAGGACCTCTAAAACTATATTCTATTTTTTATAAAGAGTCTTGCGAAAACATATATAACAAGTGGTCGTCCAGTCTCTGCTTTAAGACCTCCTAGATAGGAAACCCACCAATGCTTGAGACAGCCCATTTTGCTTGTGTGCATCTCTAATTAAGGAGTCTTTCCCCCCTGATATCAAACCCTAATTTGCTCTTTTTCAACTGTCACCTGTGTTGCTGGTTTTGTATTTTGGGCCCAGAAAGGACAATCCTGCTCCCTTCTTTTACATGTACGTGAAGATGGCTACCATTTCCCCTTCTGAATCTTCACTTCTGCAACCTAAACATGAGCTATTTCTTCAGTTTATCCTTACAGGATGTATGGACTCAAGGTCCTTATACCTTAGCCTTCTCTGGAAACTCTTCAGTTTACTACAGTAAAGTCCTTCTTAAGCTATTGTTTCCATAACTGAATGCTATACTTCAGATAAGATGTGACAAAGTCAGAAGAAAGAATATAGTGTAAATCTCATCTCCCTGTTCTTGGAAGCTATGATTCTCTTAATGCAACTCATTATCTTTTTTTCCCCTGCATATAAAGCCCCAAGCACCCTAGCATAGCCAGGATGGCTGCTAGCACAGGATCTTTGATTTGCTTTTCTAAAGGAAAGAAACTCAAAAAAGGGTTAACAATCTTACTTTAATAAAAAATATATCATTTAACCTAGTTCAGGGGGAAAAAGCACCCTGAACTTCAGAGAATACAAACAGAAGCTATAAGCAGATAAAAAATATAGAGAAAATAATACAGTTCAACAGACAGGGCATCTAGCTATCTGACCATTACATACATATAGTTAGTTACCAGAGAGAGATGCACCAACATCTGGGTTTTCAAAACTGGGGGGCTCAATGGCTTCCCAGAGTCTCATCTGGCCAAATGACACAACTCTTCCCAAAGAACCCCAAAGCAAAACCTCACATCAGGGTATGTTTACCCCTCTCCAGTGTCAGAGAACATCACAAGCCTCATGACCCAATGACTAATTACAAAGTAACAACATATGAGCCTTCCTGAAAAACAAGCCTCCCCTAAGCAACATTCTCCTGTTGGGTTTTACTCCACCCTTCAGCAAACTCCTCCCACTACGGGATCCATGTGACCACATTCAGTCTATTTGGGGGCAGAGGATATTTTCAAATCAGGGAAGGTCCTCAAATTCACTTAGGCTTTTTAAGGGGCAGGGAAGATCTTCAAATTCCAATTCCCATTATAGCATATCACACTGCTGTCTCATGTTGACCTTTCAGTTCACTCTAACCCTCAGATCTTTTTCAGACAACTGCCAGCTATCCATGCCTTCAGTATAGACAACAGAATGTATACAATGTATGTGTGGAATGTATGCTGTGGAATATATATGGAAAAGACCTAGCAACTTATTTGTATTCTACAGAGAAGGGAGGTCTAAAGGTGGCTTAATGTGTATAATGGGCAGGATAGGCATTAAATCATTTTGAAGAGCAATATGAAATTATTCCCAAAGAGTTATTAAACTGCCTATAGCCTTTATTCTAGCAATACCACTACTAGGTTTGCTTCCCAAGATTCTTAGGGAAAAAGGAAAAGCACCTATATAATCCAAAATATTTATAACAGCTCTCTTTGTGGTAGCAAAGAACTGGAATTGTGGGGATGCCTGTCAACTGGGGAATGGCTGAAGGAGCTGTGGCATATGCATGTAATGGAATACTACTGTGCTAGAAGAAATGAGGAGTTTTATGATCTCAGAAAAAAACATGGATAGACTTACATGAAATGACGAAAAGTGAAATAAGCAGAACCAAGAGAGCATTTTATACAGTAATAACAACATTGTTTTAAGAACAACATTGAATGACTGTTATTTTGACTGTTATAAATACCCAAATTAGCTACAAAGAACATATGAAGGAGGGTACTCTCTGCATCCAGAAAAATAACTGATAAATAGAAGAATAGAAGTATAAAAGTATAGAATGGTTATATATGTGTATGCACACATTTGTGTCTAATGGTGTTTTTTTTTTTTGTTTTTTCTTTTTGGAAGGCAATTGGGGTTAAGCGATGTGCCCAAGGTCACACAGCTAGTTTTTGTGTTGTGTCTGAGGCCGGATTTGAACTCAGGTCCTCCTGACTCCAGGGCCAGTGCTCTATTCACTGAACTCTAATGGTAATGGTAACAGTTTCATGTACAACGCTCTTTTTTCTATTCTATATTATAGAAATGGTTGGCTTATTTCTTAAGTTCAGAATAAAATAAATAAAAAGAAAAGAAATATCTATAACACATTCAGAATGAGAGAAGTTTGATGATACAGAACTATAGTTTACATGAGATTAGGACTACATATAGAGATTTGGGAGGCATATGAATAGAGATGATACTTAAACAGATGAAATCACTAAGGGAGAGAGTACAGAGAATGAAGAGACGATATGCCAGGACCAAAGCCTCAGGGGTGCCATGCTGAAGGGACAAGAGATGGATGATGTTTCAGAAAAGGAGATTGAGAAGGAACTATCAGACAGACAGGAGGAAACTCAAGAATATCACAGAAGCAAAGTAGTTAGAGAGTATTTACGAAGTCAGCAGTGTCAAAAGCAGCAGACAACGGGAATTAAGAAACGATCATTAGATTTAACAGTTGAAATCATTGTTAATCTTAGACCAAGCTGTTTTGGTAAAGTGGCATGAATAGAAGCCCTATTGCAAGGGATTGCAAGAAGCCCTATTGTAAACCAGTGGATGGTGAGGAAGTAGAGTCAACTATAATAGACTATATCAATCTATAATGTACTTCCATGTATTCTTTAACAGATGATGGGGATTGCACTCAGCTAACATTCCCTGCCAAATACCTCCTTCTGACTGCCCTTTCTCCAGCATAATATCTCTTTACCTAATCAATAAAACCCTGCCCTTTGGTCATAAGGCTCAGCGTGGAAAGCTTAGACTTGTAAACAGCGATTTCTAGAGGCTACCTTCAGTCCCTACTTTTTCTTGTCCTATAACTAATCTGGAATAGACAGGAAGAGATAAAAAAGATGAACACTATAAATATTAACAAAATAAGAAATGATAATAAGGGACAATGAAAGTCCCAGAGCCTGTTGGAGGTGATTTGGGTAAGAATATTTTGGTTTCATTATATCCCAATCTTAGTCATCTATCTCAAACCAGTTTGATTCATGTTGTTACATCATCAGCTACATTCCTCATCTTGTTAAAGAGCTGGATGAAGCATTTATTGTTCCCACTAAAGTTGTTTACAGTATTTAGGGAAATAGCAAACCATAAGGCATATATCTGCAAACAGACTCTTCTAATTAAGTGTTACTGATAGTTTAAGCATTTGAACTTACATAATGAAAGCAAATATTCTGATTAAAATAATTCTCCTCAAATTGGAAGAGTGCCATAGAAGTCATAGAAGAGTGAAAATTTTCCCTAGGGAAAATTTTCTCTGAGAACTGATATGAGACAGCCCTTCTAATGATATCCATGATTGTTAGCCGGTTCAGAATTCCCCATCTTTAGCCTTAAAGCACCGTGTTCCAAATGATAGGATAGGGACCAACATCTCCATTGGAGGTGATTGGTATTTTTTTTTTCTGCCATCCCATGTAGTACATGCTCCTTACTCAAAGACTATCAAATAAAAACCTTTTCTAGGAGCGGGCAAGGAAACATACAGGTGGTTGATTTTAAAGCCAGTATTGGATAGTCAGATTCAAAGCAGGTCAACCAAAAGCACTAATGACTTCTTTCCTCAGTTCAACCTCTTTTCTTCTCATAGTCCTAATGGAAACGTTTTTTCCCTAAATAAAATGAAATCTCCCTTTTATGTTGCTTCTATTTCATTTTGATTGTAGATCTACAGGATCCCAATACCATCTTGAGGCTTTCGAGTGTGTGTGTGTGTGTGTGTGTGTGTGTGTGTGTGTGTGTTTTCATTTGAAAACTCTTTTCTGGGGGTAGCTAGGTGGCACAGAGAATAGAGCACCAGCCCTGGAGTCAGGAGGACCTGAATTCAAATCTGGCCTCAGACATTTAACACTTACTAGCTATGTGACCTTGGGCAAGTCACTTAATCCCAATTACCCTGCCCTCCCCTCCAAAAAAGAAAACTCTTTTCTGTCTTTTCTTTGGAGGCGTCATTCTATCATTCCTTCCCAGGTTTCCTAATGATTTCACTAACAATTAAGAGAGCCAAGTGATTTCATCTACCATCTGTATATTAATGATTTCCAAATCTGCTTGGCTACCCTTGGTTTTTCACTTTCCAATCAGTTTCATATTTTTCCATATTCCACAGTTCTTCCAAATGTATTAGTCATGTCCAGCTGCTACATGGAAAGCTATGACTAAGACTTGTCTTAGATCAGTTTTATTTTAATGGCTCTCTGTTTACTAATTTATAAAGTGAACCCTGCTTGGGAATTTTTGCACCTTAGCAGACACCTCAAACCATGTCTCAGGCAAATGGCAAAAAAATTGCCCTTAGTTGGAGGGGGAAAGACATGAGACCATGATGGGAAACAGAAACCATGGGATGTCACAAGGCTACTGCTTGGAGCAGAGTGCTCACTTTGATTTACAGTAGAGGAAATGGACAATTTACTAACTTCCTTTCTTGATAATTAGGTTTTTTTTTAATCTGTTAAATCCTTTATTTCAGCACACTGAGTTCTTGTTGAAAATTCAAGTGTTATTTTTTAAAAATCTATTTATTTACTTTTAGTTTACAACATTCAGTTCCACAATTTCTTAAGTTTCAAATTTTCTCCCCCTCCCTCTCATTACCTGTCCCCTCCCAAGGTGGCATGTAATCAAATATAGGTTCTACAGATACCTTCACGTTGAACGTTAGACATGTTGTAAAGGATTATAACCAATGGGCTGAACAATGAGAAAGAAGGGATAAAACAAAACAAAACACAAATGAGAGAGAGCAAATCGTTTATTTCAATCTGCAGACTATAGTTCTTTCTCTGGATGTCGATATCTCCTTCCACCATGAGTCTCTTGTAGTTGTCCTCTAACCTTGTATTGCTGAGAGGAGCTCAGTCTATTAAACTTAGTCGTCACACAGACGATGTGTCTGTAATTGTGTACAAAGTTCTCCTGGTTCTGCTCTCCTCACTCAGTATCAGTTTATATAAATCTCTCCAAATTATTATGAAGTGCATCTGCTCCCCATTTCTTATAGCACAGTAGTATTCCATTACATTCATATACCACAACTTGTTCAGCCATTCCCCAATTGATGGGCATACCCTCGATTTCCAGTTCTTTGCCACCACAAATAGAGCTGCTATAAATATTTTGGTACATACCGGTCTTTTTCCCCACTTCTGTGATTCCTTTGGAATACAGCCCCAGAAGTGGTATTGCTGGGTCAAAGGGTAAACACTTTTTTATAGCCCTTTGGGCATAGTTCCAGATTGCTCTCTAGAATGGTTGGGTTAGTTCACAACTCCACCAATATGCATTAGTGTTCCAATTTTTCCACATCCCCTCCAGCATATATCATTTTCCTGGTTTGTCATCTTAGCCAATTTGACTGGTGAGATGTGGTACTTCATAGTTGTTTTGATTTGCATTTCTCTAATCAACAGTGATTTGGAGCATTTTTTCATATGCTTATAAATATCTTTAATTTTTTCCTCTGAAAACTGTCTGTCCATATCCTTTGACCATTTGATTTGTTTAAATTCTCTGTATATTTTGGAAATGAGGCCTTTATCAGAAACACTGGTTGTAAAAATTATTTCCCAATTCCCCACTTCCCTCCTATTCCTGGTTACATTGACTTTTTTGTACAAAAACTTTTCAATATAATGTAATAAAAATTATCCATTTTACATTTCACAATGCTCTCTAACTCTTGTTTGGTCATAAAATATTTCCTTCTCCATAAATCTGACAGGTAAACTATTCCCTGCACTTCCAGATTGCTTACAGTATCAGCATTTATACCTAGATCACACACCCATTTAGACTTGATTCTAGTATACGATGTAAGATACTAATCTATACGCAGTTTCTTCCATACTATTTTCCAGTTTTCCCAGCAGTTGTCAAGTAGTGAGTTCTTATTCCAGAAGATGGGGTCTTTGGGTTTATCAAACAGTAGATTACTATAGTCATTGACTGCCGTGTCTCATATACTTAATCTATTCCACTGATCCACTACTCTATTCCTCAGCCAGTACCAAGTAGTTTTGATGACTGCTCCTTTATAATACAGATTGCTGGGCCTCCTTCTCTAGCATTTCTTTTCATTAATTCCCTTGATATTCTGGACCTTTTGTTCTTCTAGATGATTTTTGTTACTATTTTTTCTAGCTGTATAAAATAATTTTTTGGTAGATTGATTGGTATGGCACTAAATATGTAAATTAATTTAGGTAAGATTGTCATTTTTATTATATTAGCTTGACCCAGCCATGAGCAACTGATGTTTTTCCAGTTATTTAGATCTGACTTTATTTGTGTGAAAAGTGTTTGGTAATTATATTCATATAGGCCCTGGGTTTGTTTTGGCAGGTAGATTCCCAAATACTTTATAATATAATTTTAAATGGAATTTCTCTTTCTATTTCTTGTTGTTGGATTTCTTTTTATTTGTCATTCAAAATACTTGATTGTCAGAGAGTAGATAATTAATGAATTGATTAAAATATACTTTAATAATATGTATCAACCAACTAATTAATAAACATTTATTAAGCAGTACTATGTGGCTGGCAATTTGCTAATTATTAAGCATACAGAGAAAGATAAAAATTATCTTTGATATTAGGGATATCATTAAGGGAAGGCTTGAAACACATGGGAGAGACCACATGAAAAAAAGCATTTATATATATATATATATATATGTGTGTGTGTGTGTGTGTGTGTGTGTGTGTGTATGTGTGAGTATATATATATGTTATATATGTATATATGTGTATACACACACATGATATTTATATAATAGTTGGTACTAACAGTGGTGTGTATGAGAAGTGGAGAGAGACAAGAAAGGCCCTTACACAAGCTGGGATTTGAGATGAGTTTCAAAGGAAGCCAGAGAAGCCAAGAGGCACATGTAAGGAAGAAGGAGCATCCTGGGGAATGGGGTGTGGAACAACCTATTAAAGGTAAGGAGTTTGGAGAATTTTTCTGGAAAAACAGATGGGAGGCCATTTTTTTCTGCATCATGGAATATATGGAGGAGAAGAAGTATGTGAAGAATGGAAATGAAGAAAGGTGACAAGTTGTTGCTCATTCTTCATTCTCAAAAAGGACCAATGATATCATGAACATGACATCTTGACTTGCATGTAGGTTGGATCTGAGTGAGGCAGAGTTACACAAAGTCAGCAGCCTCATGCTCTCCTCCAGAGTCATTGGAGTCCACTGGCAAAACAAAGTGTCAAGACAACTGGTGATGGTCCAGGATGCAGTGGGTGACCTTGGCCTAAATTAAGGTCTTTACCAGGTCCCAGTTTATCTAAGGTTAAGACCATTTAATGACTAAGGGTTAGGTAAGAATTGAGACAAAAGATGGCTCAATTTACCACCCCAAAGATATCAATCTGTGAGGTGAAGACTATCAGAGTTTCTGGCCAGAACAGAAAACAATTGCTATTTGAACTCATTCTAAGCCATCAATAGCGAACCAATGAGTCACAGAGGCTTGGGCTAGACCTATTACTGGCCATTCATTGAAAGCTGGAATGATTTGGGTTGAAAGGTGTAGTGAAGTAGTTCCATTTAAAACCCCATGGGATTTTTTAAAAGTCTGTTTTTTAGAACTATATTGAAAGAATTAAAAAATGAAAACCGAGCAGGACAAAAGTAAATTATCCCTCTTTTAGGAGAAAGAGGAGAAGAAAGGAGATGAAGGAAGAGGAGGAGGAAAAAGAAGGAAGAGAAGGAGAGAAGAAACTAAATTTCATTTGAGTTGGCAGATTGGATACCTTAGAGGGCACTTATAACTACTCTCAGATAACATGGTAAAGACAGTTAATACAACATGTTCTCCTAAGAATCTGGTTCACTCTTTCCCACAATTATACACAGTATCCATGGGAGGAGTAGCCTTAAACTTAGTTAGACCATAGTGAGGCTCAGGTGTAAGAAATATGTGTGCCAAGATTCAACTCACATCACCTACTCTCAAAGTCCTTCTCTCCGTGAAGAGACCTCATGCAGAACACTCGTTGTTATTGTTGAACTAGGAAACCAGATGGCTCAATGGATGGATTACTGGACTTAGAGTCAGGAAGACCTGAGTTCATTCAGACACTTTACTGGTGAATGACTCTGAAGAAGTTACTTAATCTCTCACAGTCTCACTTTCCTCATCTATAAAATGAAGATAATAATAGCACTACCTCAAGGGTTGTGAGGACCAAATTAGATAACATATATGAAGCACTTTGTAAATCTTAAAGCACTACATAAATGTTACTGTTATTGTCATTGTCATCTTGTTATCTATTCCAAAGAACTATTTCAAAAAGGCCATGAACTGTTTTGCTGACTCGGCTTAAATGAGGATTCAGTATTAACTATTTCACTGTTTGGGAAGGGCCAGAGATAAAGAAAGGGCTTTCTGCTTACTATTATGGGGGAGAGTAGATGGCAGTTGACAGGGAAGCGGTTTTCAATGGCAGTAATTTGATGATGAATGAAGAGAGGCATTCTGCTTTACAAATTTCAACACAAGAGACTAAGAGTTGAAGGCTACTCAATTGCCAGCATCTACATAATGGAAGAATTGTCAGCGGGGTGACTGGATTGGAATAGGAGTTTTAAAGCTTGGGAGATCAATGGAAGGACAAAGTCTGCACTGGCAGACACTTCTGTATGGTTTATCCTCCATTTCTTTCAGCTGTTTCTATCTCCTCCTTTTTCTGATCAAAAATTATATCTACTGTATGATACCTGACTATATTTTGATTTTGATCAGATGAAGGTAAATGGAGGATGTTAATGAAAAGCTAGGAATACAAATAGTTAAAACTGTGCCTGGCATTTAAAACTCTATCCAGGTTGTTAGGATTTCATTCTAACTGGAAGTTCACACATATATTTAGAAAAGAATCATATTGTTTTGATTATTAATATTTTTACATAAGTTTCTAAATTTTAGGGCAGCTAGGTGGTGCAGTGGATAAAGCACTGGGTCTAGAAGACCTGAATTCAAATTTAGCTTCAGACACTTTATGACCCTGGGCGAGTCACTTAACCCTGTTTGCCTCAGTTTCCTCATCTGTCAAATGAACTGGAGAAGGAAATGGCAAACCCATCTAAATCAGAGCCAATTCCATTCCTAAGTGAATTGGGTCTTTACTGTAACAAGAGCTAAGTGAAACTTGGAACATAAGTATCTCAGGGTATGTCTCATCTCTCAATGAAGGGTAGGTTAGAGACATGGGCCCAAATGAAAGTAATGTCTTTTGGGTGAGGACCTACTAGAGGGATGAGAAAAGTGTGTTTTGGAAGGAACCTGTCTGAACCTTTTACCTGATGAGAAGGAAATGCTTACATAGCCAAACTTTGTCTTACAACAAGGCTTGCTGGTTACACATCCTGTGCTATTTGGGGACAAAGGTTGGAAATTGTATGCTGGTGTTATGCCTTCCTATTTCATGATGATAAGATAATTTTTTTATTAGTCACTCAACACACATTTATTAAAGTCTTACTATGTGCCAGGAACTGTCATATGTACTGGGAATAGAAAGAAAGGCAAAAACACAATCCTGCATTGGAGTTCATATTCTACTAGAAGATGATATCAGAGTAGATAAAAAGTAAAGTCAGAGGTAAGGTACTAGCTGTGGTTTGAAGGGAGAAGAACCAAGAAAGGTCTCTTGTACAAGCTTGGATTTAAATTTAGTTCTAAAGGAAGTTAGGGAAGTTGGGAGAGCATTCCAGGCATGGGAGAGAATCATTGAAAAGACAAGGAGTTGGGATATGGGGTGCTCTGTGAAAGCAATAGACAGAAGGATAGTATCATTGAGGTGAATCATGTGTAAGTAGACTGGAAAAGGTAGGAAGAAGGCAGGCAGTATAGGACTTTTTTTTCTACTATTCCCATCCCAGCCCTTGCTTGCTATGGATGTGGTAACATTATCGAGATTATGTGTGCTCAGGTCTTTTGGAGAAATGAGTACAAAAGAAAGAAAACATGCTAGCAGATTCAGACCTATAGAGGAAAGATGAGTGGCTATTTTTGCTAGGGTGATCAAAGAAGCATGGGGAAGTTTGAATATAGGAGACTGGTCACATCAGAGTTCTTTGTATTTAGATATGATTAAGATCACAACTCTGGAGGGGCATGACCAGAAGGGTTATAGTGTTGGCAAAGTGTTATGGGCATTTTACATAGTTTTTTTCCAAAGGAAAATTCATCAAACAAGTCAATAAATAAGTAGTAGACTTTAATTATCTTCCCTGACTCTTTTTAAGGAAGTTTAATCCTTAAGGAAACTACCATTTTTTTGCAAAGGAAATTTACTTTTATGTGGGTGAGAGTGCTGGTAAATTGTAGCTGGGAAAGAAAATGATAAGGGAGACATCTATGTGTTCTCTAGGGGTCATTTTTGGTGTAACAATGAACAAAATTATTTGTGTTTTGGGGGGACTGTATCTCTTGGGATTATGGCTATAGTAATACGGGATTGTGAAAGCTAATATCAAAGATAACTTTGAGATTATGAGTCTGGATGACTAGGATGATGTGATTGCCAAACAATGAAGTAAATAATTTGGACATGTTTAATTTTGGGGGGGGGGAGTAGTTGTCAACAGAATCTGTCAGTGGAATTATTCAACAGGCCACTGGGGATATGGGATCCGAGTTTTTGGGAAGAGGTTGGAGAGGGAGTAGAAATAAAATTGAGGAATTATTTGCTTAGAGGTGATGATTAGAGAGTGGACAAAAGGAGAAAGTGGAGAGAGAGAATAGATCGGAAAATGGGAAGCTGGAAAGTATCCACATTTAAGAGGTGGAAAAAGGATGAGAATAGAACCTAAACAAAAGTTACAGTAAGGTAGGTGAAAAACCTTGAGAAAGGTATGTCACAGAAACTAAGCTAGGAAAGGGAAAGAGGAAGGAGTAATCCAGAATGCAAATGCCATAAAGAGGTCATTGGACTTAGCCATAAAAAAGTCATTGTGAACAGGGCCGAACAATGCAGGACTAAACTTAGAAAGAGAATGAAGAAAAGGAAGTCTGATTAAGTTTTGTCTCAAAGTGTCTCTTTTGGGGTTTGTCTCTGCATTGATCTGAAAGGGAATGAGGCAAATAATGGCCCCTCAGGGACCTTCAGGACTTTCTTCTCAATGTCAGCCGTCATTTTCAATCACCCTCTCCCTCCCAGCCATTAACACATTTACTATACTCAACCTTGGATAAAGCTGTTTGAGTAGAATGGTGGGAGAAAAAAACTAGATTTCAAGAGCCTGAAAAAGGAGTAAAAATGAGGGAATTACAGTACTGAGGGAAAACTACTCCCTTAGATGTCTTAAACCAATATCAATTTGGATTTTTAGTTTCTTTTCTGTGTTATACAATCTGTCAGGGGCTTAGTTCTATCACTGTCGATGCCAGAGTGACCAACAAATCACTGCTTCATGAATAAATCAGTGATAATCAAATTCAAAGCAAATACTTCTGTTCTAAGTGTTGAGTTTGCCTGCTTCACTTCCTTTTAGTGAATTGGGTAATTATGGAGGCATATTGCCATTTTTAGCTCACTGAGCAGAAGTGGTGAATTATTATTCTGGTGATGTAGATAAGGAAGAAATGTGTTTCTTTGGGAAATAAATACAATCTATGAAGGATGATAAGTTTAAAGAGTCACTGTTGTGTGAGTTTCATTATAAAAATGAATTGAACTAGAAAGCACCATCAGCATCAGTGGAGAATCATATATTGTAGTTTTTCCTGGAAAGAATCTGTCTTCATATTGTTATAGAGATGACAACATGATTTTGAGGCAACAGTATTGGATGTTGTCAGGAAATCCTGACTATACCACTTACACTATGACTTGTGTGAAATTAATTAAGACTTTTCACCTCAATGGACCTCATTTTCCTCATCTGTAAAAGGAGGAGCTTGCACCTAACTTTTAAAGTCCCTCTCAGTCCTGAATCTGTGACCTTATGACCTGTGAGTTATTCTACATGGATAAACCTGACATGGGCTGAATCACTGCTCCCAGAGATCCACCAGATGCTCCTAGGAAGGGACTGGAAACAGAGATGTTGGAAATCAGAAGTAGTGTCATATTGTTGTGGAGGTACTGCCTACCTTGGGAGTCCAGCTCCCAAAAGACTGGCAATGTAGTCTTTTCATTAAACATCACTTTTAAAAATTATTTATTTTTTCCCTTTTTAAAATTTTTTTAAACATCACTTTTAAGAGAGGGTGTTGGAAAAATGGAGTCCTTAAATAGGAACATTAACCTTCAGTTATTCACAAATATTTTCTGTTCCTATGATAGTCCCCCATCTGATCAGCTCCCAGTATTCTTCTTCTCTATCCCATTATTCCCCACCCCTGGGAAGGCTCTGGAATCTGACATTATACATTTTCCAGGATTCCTGACATAATAAAAGCACTTAAAAAGACTCTTGCTTGCAACAGAAACATTTCTGTTACATAAAATAATTTATGTTAAGATTCTGATATATCAGGGAAATACAAGTAAGTAGGGATAGATTCTTCTATGTGGGAGCCTAGTTAAAATAGTTTTATTGTGATGATCTCTGATATAAATAAATATAGTAGAAAGAGTGCTAGATTTTGAGTAAGAAAATGTGAGTTTGCATCCCAGCTCTGCTATGTGACCTTGGAAAAATCATTTTACCTCAAAAGCCTCAGTTTCCTTAGCTGTAAAATGAAGGATTTAGATGAAGGGATGCCTAATCCCTTTATCCTCTAAATCTTGAAACTTATGATGAAGTGTATAGAGCATTATTACACATAAGGCATAGGAAATGTATTATGTTCTAAAATTCTGGAGAATTCTCCTCTGGGCATTATTCCTTCTCCAATTGTTGCCCCCTTCCCACCCTTGTTACAGTCCCTGAATCTAATTTTTTCCCCAGCTTGATAATTCTAATCAAAAATCTAATCTAAAACTTTCTAGAAAAATTATGGATTCTTCTGAAGAATTCCCATTATGTAGGTTTATGATAGTTAAATATATGCAAAGGGACAAAAGAGAGGGAAAAATTTGACCATGAGAAATTTTATTAGGAGATTTTATTAATGTGTCTCTGTGAGGAAAAGACCAACAACCACATACAAGCTTACAAAGATGGTTATCCTTCAACATGCTTACTGTGTGAATGGGACCAAAGTAGCCTCACCATCTAGGCTATTTCTTGAAATATACACAATGAAGGGAGAAAATCCTCAAGAACAATCTTCAACAGGAAACATTGACAAATGTTATAAATCTAGGCTTTTTAGTGCAAGTCAACAATGATCCTGACCTGCAGTTTTTAAAGTGAAAATAGATTAGCACCATTATATTTGCCTTCCCAACTTTAAGTGGTCTTGACCAGCAATGACAAGAAAGGGTAGAAGCACCTTTGAAAAAAGTAGATTCAAATCCTTTAATAAAATGAGTAGCTTAAAAAAAGGGGCTGCCACTCAATCCTTGCACTAGCCTGTACTTTATCCACTACCCATAGGCACAGAACTAGACTAATTTTATGAAATCAACAAATTGAATTGATAAATCTCTCAAATGCATATAGAGTTTTTGTTTGTTCACTTGTTTTTGTTTGTGATGAGACAGCTAATTCATCCCAGTTTCTGTCCAAGATGAGGTAGTTGAAACAGGGAAGTCCTTTCTAGCTTTTTCTTTTTACCATCTCAGAAAGGAGGATAAATTGTTCATGCTTGGGGTATTCAGTGCCTTGTGATTGGGGCAGCATTCAAAGACTGGAACACAGAATTGTTGTAAGACTGTTGAAGTTTATTATAGCACCACTGAGACATTTTGAAGATGGAATTGGTAAAAAAAATAGAGCCAAAAGCATTTGAATTGTATTTGGTGTACTAGCAAAACAAAAATGATCCCTTTCTGTCAAATCATCTTTTTTTTCCAGAAATTTTGGAAATAAATAACTGGAATACAGTTGTTCACCTGTATTGGTTGACAAGATTAGAACAAGAGGAACACAGTTGGAGTGTGGATTTGTTTGCTGGGCTTTCAGAGAGAACAAATTCTTTAGTTTACAAAAAGCAAACAGGGCCAATGTCCACACCAAATTCTTGATCAGGACCACCGATATCAAAGGGAGCAATATCAATGATGGGCAGTCTCACAGCCTTGCGTGTTCGGTATTCAAAGACAGTTTGACCCCATTCCCCAGTGTGTTTCTGTGGAAAAAAAGGAGCAAAAGAGTGCATTAGTGATGTGAAAATGAACAGTATTTCATAAATTGCTTAAATATGGAGAAATAGTCCCCATGGCATTTCGTTAGTTTACTTGGGACCTGCCACATGAGAAACTTTGAGTTTTCCTTGTTGAGGAATACAACTTTTAATATAAAATGGCATGCTTGAGTCCACTCAGGGTTATCTGATTATAGAGGGAATGGTTTTGAATTCTCCCAGAAATGCAGAACTTGCTGTTATGACTGTGAAGGACTTGGCAGAGTTTTTTTTTTTTAATGTTTTTTGCATATTTGCAAGGGATATGTTTTAGATGTGAAGAATAGTTCTCCCTCCATTCATGGATGAGTTGAGGGATAACAGAAAAGGGTAAAGCTATTTTGGGTGCTCAAGCTGCCCTCTAAATTAAATAGTCTTCTAGGGTAGAATTTTAAACACCAAAGAAAGAATATTTAAATTGTTTGCTTACACTGCAGCCATCTTCCAGAACTGTATATGTGAATTTGCTATTTCCTTCAGCCTTAAATTCACCATCATTGGAACCCATCAACCTCAGAGCTTTCTTTACATTCCCACTGGCTTGATCCATGTAAGCAATGCTGTTCTTGCAATGATATGTGATGTTCTGTGAGGCACGACTGGAAAGAAGTCTGAGGAATGCCATCTGAACCTCGAGAACATCTTCAGGAAGCTCAGGATTACCATAGCTAAACTGTGGTAGAAAAAAAGAAAGAAAATTAGCCAAGAGTTCAAAATTTTAGTACTATTTCTTGAGATTGAATTGGAATCTGTATAAATATATTTGTATTTGCTAGCAGGCCACTCATGGTGGAAGAAATATTACTTGTAGAGAGTAGCTCTCTCTCATATCTATTTATGGGGGTGCAATGGTAGGATTCATGGTTGTAGGACCAGCCTTGGAATCAGGAACATTTAAATCATGTCAAAATCTCTTAATGCCAAATGAGTACACTCTAAACATATGAAGTACAGAGGACATGCTGGTAAGAACAGTGGAGGAAATCTCCACACCAAAATAATTCATATAAATATAATAGTTAGCAATTGAATTTGTATTTCATTTTAGTATTATATATAGTCAATATATATCAGAAAACCTTAATAAACACATTTCTATCATAAGAATGAATGATTCAGTTAAGAATTCTTAAACTTTCTTTTACCCTGATAAACATGTAGCCAAATAAAACTACTCAGAACTATTTCATCATTTAGAATACTCATTTCATTAACTTAAGAGAAAACATGGTATAGAGGATAGAGTGCTAATCTCTCATGACCTACATTTAAGACTGACCTGATACACTAGACCAGGCTGTGTGGTCCTTGGCAAGTATCATCCCAGACAACACTGTAAATCCTATAATTTACACCGATAAAGGGAGTTTACTCATTGAGAACTCTCTGTGTTAAGAAATCACAGGTCCACACACTACCCTTTTCCCCTTCCCTAGGGGCAGGTAGGTGGTATAGTGCCAGGAATGAAATTCAGAAAACCTGAATTCAAATCCAGCCTCAGACTCTACTAGCTGCATGACCCTGGGCAAGTCACTCAACCAGCGCTTGCCTCAGTTTTTGCACCTGTAAAATGGGGATAATAATAACACCTATCTTCCAGGGTTGTTGGATCAAATAAGAGAACAATTGTAAAGCACTTAGCACAGTACCTGGTACATGGTCAGTGTGATATAAATTTTAACTTTTACCATTATTAAAATTGGTAAAGAACTTTGCTTTGCATATACTTAATAAATATTTGTCAAATTGAAGAAATGGGAAGTAGGGAGGGTTAGTAGGAGATCAGATAAATGTAGTCACTGGGAGGCTAATAAAACCATCTCCTTCCTTACCTGGAAACCACCATTCATGGACTCTCCAAACCAAATGTGTTTCTTTTCACCCTTGGAATCTGTCCACCAGTTCTTCCGTGGAACATTCATGGGGCTGGCATTTATACATGTTTCACCATTTTCCATATTACAGTACACTTGGATGGCATCCATCTTGCAACCTTGGTTAGGATCAACCCAGTACAGTCCTGAACAATACACAACATAGAATAGTGGTTAAGAAGTTCATTTGGAAAATTCATTATTTTATCTAGGATGAAAGATTTTTTCTTTTAAATATGCCAATCCATTCTTAAGGTTCACCACATAAGAAAGGAACTTGAGCTTCAAATGAGAGTATCTGACTGTATATTCCACATACTGATATTTTATAGTATAGGATCTGAAAGAAAACTTAGTTTTCTATTAAGTACAAAGCTAGAATAGTGTTTCCTGTCAATATAAGTATTATGAGAGGCCAAATGTTCACCTGTCAAGGATACCATAGAGTGAAGTCCTGCATTAGGTAGATAGATGAACTCTAGTTCGAGTTCTGAAATGTTTTTAACACTAAATTTTTAGAAGTCTATAAGGAAAGTGTAGGGTTCATAGAAAACCAATATCCTGATGCCTTAGCATTATTTTAATACTATCTATATTTTCTGTTATCTAATTTTGATAAGACCAAGGTGATTAGAATAGGTATTTTTCATAGCTATCTTAATTCTTTGAGAATTACTAATAATTTAATGTTTCCCTTCCATAAAGTAATTTGGAAGAGCATTATTTTAAGTCAGTTCAAGTTCATTTGTACTAAATTCCTTTAAGTGCTACTTTTATAGTATCTTTGTTTCATTTTTTGATTCTTAGAAAAAATGATCCATGTTTTAGAGGGGTGAAATATGCCATTTCTCATGTCTGCTAAATTTACACTTGCAGTGAAAGCAATTTCCATCCCAATACACATACCACTCTTGAGTTCAGGATGGCAGAATTTCAGGTCACGGCAATTCCGTGCAGGATTTTTTCGTGATCCATCAGGACTAATGATGTTTTCTATCTGTCCATTCATTGATTTGAGTGAGGACAAAATCTCTTCAGTGTTGACTGAGGGCTCATCTCCATAATATGGGGCAGCTTTTTCTTGTGAAGGTCCAAAGGAAGCAGCAGCACCACCACCACAGCAGGGACCAGGGTTACCAGGTGGGCCAGGAGGACCTGGGTTTCCAGGATGACCAGGAGCACCCTAAGAAATGGGGAAAGTATGGACAATTATTAAATATTAATTGTTTTCTTGGAAAATCTATAAGGAAAAAGTTCATAAGATTTACTGGAGAATATAGCTTAAAAATGGAGAAGCATGGTAGAGGGAAGGAAACTGGTTTCAAATTTTAACTCATAGAATTGGGTTAAAATCCTGGCTGTATTACTTAGATACTACAATGTTACTTTTGGCAAGAAATTTAACTACTCTGAGGCTCAGTTTCCTCATATGTAAAAAAGAAAGTATTAGACTAGATGGTTTCTGAGGTGACTTCCAGGTCTAAATCCAATGATTCCAATAGGATAATTACTTAGAAACTTTTTTTAGCTTAGTTGCTTTAAATAAAATGGTTATCATTAAGTAGATAAATATTTCTGATGATGGTATTTCAAATGTAAAAATATATTATAGTACAAAAATGGAACACTTTCACCTCATCCTTTTATATTGCTTTGTTACACATAAACATATTCCTTTGTATTATATACACACATATGTATATCTATAGAATAAAATAAAATGTGTAAAACACTTTGCAAATCTTAAAGTGTCTTATTATTGGGCATTATAGACAGCTTAATTTTTTAAAAAAATTAAAAGTCAATAGTATGCTTGTTATTTTGACAAAACAGCTGGATGGCTTTTAAAAAATTATTCAATCATTTGTTTTAGAACTAGTGTGGAAAATCAATATATATTTCTTAAGGTCATGGTGGTGTCTAAAATCTCAATCTTATAATCCAAGCTATAAAGAAGCAGTATTTTCTTTTCTGATTTAAATCTGTGCTCTTATTAACAGAAATTAATTGATTCAACTTCATACTTCTGATAATGGGAGAAAGGAAAAAAATAACAGTTTAAATGTGCCTGCAAATAATTGTCTCCTTACATCTGACCCTCTTTCTCCTCGGTTTCCTCGGGGGCCTGGAGGACCAATGGGACCTGCATGTCCACTAGCTCCATCTTTGCCAGGGGGTCCATGGGGTCCAACAGGGCCCTAAACAAGATTCAAAAGAAACAATGATCAAAACCACAGAAAGACATACAATAGATATGAAAATGGAAAAAGACAAAATTAACATGAAAAACCTATTTTCGAATGGATTTATAATTCTCACTGTAATATCACAGAGTATTTTTTTTTCATTTTCTAATATCCTCATAAAATTTTCAACATGTAGTCATCTCTCAATATTACTTACTCGGGGGCCTGCAGGTCCTGGACTGCCAACGGCACCTTGGTGACCAGGTGCACCCTGAAAAGGTAGGATAGTTTGAACATTAGTTAAGAGATTCTTAAAAGTTCTGAAAGTTATCACTGGTCATATGAGATTCAGTGTCATGATCATGAAAATTTAAAGGGATCCATTACACTTCATCTCTTATTTTCTCTATTAAACTAACTCTAAGATAGAGTATCTTTAACATCTACCTGGAGAAACTGAGAATTTAGTCATCTTCACTGAAAAGTACATACTTTTTTATCTATAATGTTCTTAACTTTTAAAAAGAAAAATGCAAGCCCCAAAAGTTATTTCCTAATCTAGAGTTTTCTTTATTCATCTTGAAATATGTATATTTGCATATTTTCTAATTAATATCATGGTCAAGGTTAACAAAGTCAACAAGTATTTATTTTGCCTTTATTACAGCCCAGGGACTGGAGATGCAAATGTAAGAGATGTTTTTGCATAACAAAAACATAATTTAAAAACTACTTTCTTACATAAATCCTGTGAATTTATTTACCTCTAACCTCTTAATTAAGTGAGGAGGTTAAACCAATTATATGAAAAATAATACAAAATATAAATTTCCTCTCCTCTGATTCCTGTACTGGAGTCTCACTTAAATGAATGGTTATACTATTTAAAATAGATGTAGTTATATCTCATTGGATGTAATACAACAAAAAGATGAATTATTCAGGTATTTTTCCTTTTCTGTGCAGTAATAGCTTGTTCATATGATCAGTTGTGATGCTAAATGGAGAATAAATCACAAGGTACTTTTTAAATTAGATGAATAAATAAAGAGACTTTGAATTCCATGGGAGTACAGAATGAAACACATTGTAAGACTAGGATAAGACCAACTAACTAACTAAGCTTAATATGAAAATTTGTTACAAAGTATTATCACCCAAAGTGGCCTTGTTTTAACTAACAAAGAGATCTTTAAAAAAGTTTAAATACTTACTGAGGAACCTGGTGGGCCAGGTGTTCCAGGGAAACCACGATGTCCTTTGATGCCATTATTACCTCTTTCTCCAGGTTCACCTTTGTCACCACGTGGGCCTTGAGCACCCTGTAGAAATACATAGGGAAATAATTATAGACTTGCATTTGCAATAATTAATAATTTTTGGTATTAAAATAGGCTCTGTTATCTGATATTCTATTACCTAGAGCATGATTAAATAATACTTTTGTACAGTGATAGAATAACAATAATTGAAGTTTAAATAATAATTCTGAGGTGCTCTGAGATTCAGAGTTACCTTCTAAATCATCAAAGAAAAATTTAATTATATTCTGCATCATTCCCAATGTGAATATATTTTTATTCATTTTTCCAATTTGTTATATTTCCATTGGAATATTTTAATGAGCATTTGAAAAAATGAATATCAACTATGTGCAAGGCACACTTTAGAAGGTAGAGTTCTTGAGGATAGGAAGTTTTCTTCACTTAGGGGTTAATATCCTTGGGATCTAATACATATCACACCGTTCATAAGTACCTATGTAATTGCAGTTAATTGAAGGCATTGAAACAATCATTATATGTGTTGTTTTTCTAATTTATTTCACATTGGAAATCCTTTTGTGGATTGTATGGTAACTATTATCTAATAATTTTCAATTCCCTGACCATGTCAGATAATTTAGTTTTCTGTGGCTTCCAGATGTAAAAGTATCACTTACAGGAGCGCCTCGAGCACCAGCAGGACCCGGAGGACCACTAGGGCCAGCAGGACCCTAAATTGAACAGAGAAGATGTTAGTTCACATCATTAGTTTTTAAATGCTAAGATGGAAAACTCTTATTTTATTGCTTTCACATTGTTCAAAGAAACTTCATTTTAAGAACTTCTGAGACTATCGCTACACCAAGCAAGAATAGTCATAGTACCTTTTCTGCTTCAGCCTCAATGTTAGTAATAAAAGTTCCACTATGAATTGCTGAATAATATAAATATGTCCTGGTCAATGAGTCAGAAGGACCTCAAGTTAAGTCCTGCCTTTGACTTATACTAGCTGCAGGACCATCGGTCCCCTCAGTGTGAGAGGTAACTAATAGTAGCATTCCTGATAGGTATCCCTGGCTGGATCTTCTACACCAAGAAATCACCTAAACACACAAAATCATAGTTCTAGACAAAAAAGAAAAATACTAATGGGATGGCTTTTAAATTTGACATACTTCTTACAAAGTTTCAAACATCTATTTGAAATAATTATTTATTATTTAGTTTACAGAGTTCTGAACAGAGTCAGGAAGGTCTGGATTCAAATATTTACTCTGACACTAGTTGTGTGACCATGAGAAAATCACTTAACCTCTTTGAATCTCTTTCCTCATCTATAAAATGAGGATAATAATACCCATAGGAACCACTTCACCTTAGAGTATACATTAAGCTAGACTTGCAGGAAAAAAAAGACTTCATTTTAATTTGCTAAAGACACATTTTTCTATTCTTTGGTATAAATATTATGTGATTTTGTATTTTAATAATAATTCCTCATGGATTTCTTTTAGAAATTTCTGACTTGAGGTGATCATTCTCTACTGTAAAAGTGAGATTTAATTTTTTTATAAGAAATATCCTTGCTTCTACTTGCTAAAGAAATGAAGCAATTCCAGAATATCTGAGATGCTTCCATCTCTCTCTCTCTCTCTCTCTCTCTCTCTCTCTCTCTCTCTCTCTCTCTCTCTCTCACTCTCCATATATATGTACAGAGAGAGAGAGAGGGTCACACAAACAAAATACAAAATAGAGCTGATACTATTTGAACTTACAGATTCTCCTCTATCTCCACTTTTTCCAGATGGACCAGTAGGGCCAGGAGGGCCAGGATGTCCGGGAGAGCCAGGAGATCCAGGAGGACCCCCTTCACCACGATCACCCTATAAACAAATTCACAAAGTCCAGATTAAATGCAATATAGCCTGTATTGAATTAACCTCCCAACCACCCATCTAACCCTTCAGCAATCAAACATGTATCTGTAGAACATCTACCATATACCAGACAGTCTACTAGGCATTGGGGATGCAAGTACAAAGAATGAAACAATCTCTACTCGTAATGAGTATTCATTATAAGGGGGGGAATGCCAAGTACATATCTAAATATGTACACTATAAATATAAAGTGAATGAATATAAATATATACCAACTAGTTAAATGCAAGATAGTTTGGGAGAGAGGGCATTCTCACTTGGGGGAATCAGGACAAGTTTCATTTAGAAGGTTTTGCTTGAGTTGTGTCTTAAAAGATGAGAGGGACTCTGTGAGGCAGACGTCAAGAGAGAATACATTTCAGGCACAGAAACTGTGTTCCCTTACTCTGTCTTTGAAAGCTAAGCACAGGAGTTTATATTTTATTTCAGAGGCAATAGGAAGCCACTGGGATTGCTTGAATAGCAGAGTGGCATGGTCAGATTTACACTTAATATTAATTATTTTGTCAAGATCATGTAGGGTGGATTGGAGTAGTGAGAGACTTGGAGGAAAGAGAACAGTTGCAATAATCTAGTCAATCCTAAATTAAGGTGATAGCTATAGGAATGGAGAAAAGAGATTGGGTGAAAGATATGATATAAAGGTAGAAAGGGCAAGATTTGACAAATTATTTGATAGTGGAGTAAAGGAAGTGGAGGATTTGAGGATAATACTGGAAGTATGAACCTATGAAAGTAGGAGAGTGGTGCTGTTGACAGAAATGAAGAAGCCTGGAAGTCAGGAGGGTTTGAAGGAAAATAATAAGTTCAGGTTTTGACGATTGACAGTTGAGTTTGAGATATCCTCAGGATATCCATTTCGAAATGTCAAATAGGAAATTGGTGATGTGGCACTAAAGTTCAAGGGAGAGGCTGGATATACGGATCTGGTTGTTATTTACATAGATATTATAAACCCATGGAAGCCAGAGAGGTTACAAAAAGAGAGAAGAGAGTCCAGGATGCAGCCTTGAGAACCACCTTCACATAGGAATCATCATGTGGAGGGTAAGTCATTCAGGGGATTGAGAATGAGTGGAAAGAGAAGTGGAATTTTCACCTGGAGAGAGCAGTGTTCCAAAAATCCAGAGAATACAGAGAATACAGGAAGAGAAAGCATTCAACAGTGTCCCTTGGAGCAAATTGGAGAAGAATTAGAAGTGGGGAAAAGATCATCAGATTTGGAAATTAAGAGATCATTAGTAAATTTAGAGAGGTGTTTCAATTGATCAATGAAATCAAAAGTCGGATTGCAAAGGATTGAAGAGAAAATTATAGTGAAGGAAGTGAAAGAAGGTAATATTGGCAGCATTTTCAAGGAATTTGGCTAAGTAGAAGATATATATATATATATATATATATATATATATATATATATATATATGTGTGTGTGTGTGTGTGTGTGTGTGTGTGTATATTATTTTGCAAGATTCATAAATTTGTTTTACTTTCTTCATCGATAAAAAAAAAATCATAGCATTTCAAATGTTATTCAGACACTAATAGTAGCAAAGGATGATAGCTTGAGGGCATGGTAGTTCCTAGTGAGGATTTTTTATAATGGGGAAATTTGGACATGTTTGTACACAGTAGGGAAGGAATCAATTAAGATAGAGAGAGAATCTGAGGATTAGAGACAGAAAAGAGAATGATTCCTGATGAAAAGATAATAAGGGATGGTATCAAATACAGATATAGGAGGTTTGGTCATAACCAGAAGGGCCATCTCTTTTTCAGAGATTGGGGAAAAGGAGAAGCAGTCCTTTTGAGGATACCAGAGACCCTTCAAATTGTACCTTGCCACCAGGAGCACCATCACGGCCTGGCTGCCCATCTGATCCAGGATTTCCCTAATGAAGAAAGATCAAGAAAATTAAAACTACTTGAACCCATCAACATATTAATAAAGTTGCTACTACAGTTTAAGAGATCAAATCAAACAAGCAGGCATTTTCAGCCCCTTCCCTGTCTCCTGAGAGTTGTAGTACCCTTATGCCCTTCTAAAATTTATTATTATTCTTTGAATTTTCCCTTTTATATGGATAATCATGACTCTAGATGATGAATCCCAAATCAAATTGTACCACAGAATATTGTTTTCATTAAAAAAGAATGAAAGGAAAGAGAGAGGAAAGGAAGAAATAAAGAGAAAGAAAGAAAAAAAGAGAGAAAAAGAAAGGACAATATAGTCATATGGTTTGATCTAGATTAATGAAAATCTCAACTGGGGTATATTCATAAAGGTCAAATTGGTTGCTGTTGAAATTCAGGTTTATTGAGGTTAATTTGATTGTGCCATGGAAACTATGCCAAAGGATTGACTTACATCTCTTCCAGGTTCTCCAGGCATCCCACTTAAACCAGGCAGACCTTGTGGACCCTGAGGTCCACGTTCTCCATTTTGACCACTGGGTCCTGGTTTGCCATCTTCACCCTACACAGAAAGAACAAACTAATTTTTATTCCATCCTTAATCTGGTCAAAAATGAGGCACTAGGAAGTAACTTGACACCCAGAGGCAGGTCCTGTCTTATTTCTTTTTACTTGTTCTTCCTCTCTCTTCTCAGTTGAACTGTGATTCTAGAACTAGGACAATAATTTATAGGCCAGATGTGGCATATCCAAATTCAGGGTACATTCTACCAGAGATATTTTTTTGCAAAGAGAAAAAAAACTAATTTCTGACATAAATGTGCTAGGAGCCAAGAGGGACCTATGTGATCCTGATGCTTTTGTGTAACTGACAGCCACCAGATATGACCATGTAAACAGGTCTTGACCACTTAATAATTGGCATTTTATAAAGATTCATGAGCCCCCCACATATATGGATTTCTTAGAGAAACCTCTTCTTGGCCTACTCCTTTACTAGAAAATCTCTAGGAGTGAGTCAGTTTCTCTCTTCCCATACCCCCCACATGACAAATGGAATTCAATTTGCCAAATTAAGAAAATAAGCTTGGTTATGTTAAAAATGAAGGTCCTGAAGCTAAATACTTTGCTTATTAAAAATAAATCTACTTTTTAAAAGTGAATGCTAAAATATGCTGAAGGTACCAAGAAACAATTACACAATCCATGGATCTCCACTCACTTTGGGTCCTTGTGGACCAGGTCCTCCCCGACCTCCTGGCATGCCTGGTGGTCCTGCAAGACCTCGTGCCCCAGCAATACCTGTAATACCTGATGGACCTGGACTTCCCTGTTGAGAAAGAACAAAAATATATTATTTAAATGTTACAGTTACTCAATTCACATTTCCTTTATTTAGGCAAGCCTGGTCCTTAGTTCCAAAGAAGGACCAAGAAGACTCAGAACCATATAAGTACCTGGGAAGAAAATTAAGTACTTTAGAGTTCTAAAGTTCTAAAAGCCAAAAAAATTGTGTTTTACAGATTGAGTTTTGTTAATCTAAAAACTTGAAGTCACTTAACTCCTGATTTACTATGTAAAACCATAATTCCCTCCTGAGTATGTATAAATAAGTTCTAAGTAAAGTAGTAGAGGGATGAAATTTCAAAATATATAACTGAGGGGCAAATGTGAATAGCTGAAATTATTATTAAAACTATAATAGACTTTAAAGAGAAGAAGAACATGGAAAGATTAAATTAAGGATTTAAAAAATTTTGTATATGTGATTCCAAGGTCTCATATAATAAGTGAGGACGAGTCCAGAGTAGAAAGTGAGGCTGGTGACTTTGCACAGCCCTCCCTCACTTAAATCCAATTCATTTGCAAATCATGGCATCACCTTCCTGATGTCACTGTCCTTTTTGAGAACAAGGACAAATAACAATGACTGTTGTCATTGTCAACAATAACATCATCATCATCATCATCAATGTAAGTAATAAAATTTAGTTACTGACCGGTGTTCCTGGTGGGCCAGAGGGTCCCTTTTCACCTGGTGGCCCAGCATCACCTTTTGGACCAGGACTTCCTGGATTACCAGGAGAACCACTATTACCAGCAGGTCCAGGGGGTCCATCCTTGCCTGGTGCACCATTGTTGCCAGGAGGACCTGGGTTACCCTTTGGAAAAAAGTTAAAAATAGAGACTTACAATCAAGTATTACCCAAAAAAGATGTGACCTGCTGCCTTTCTTTCCCTGATAAAGTAAAAATAAAAAAAAATGGACCACGGTAGTAAATGAAAGCTATTCTTATGCTTCCTTGATTGTGAGGAAGCTCTGGTTAGTTTACTAGATCAGTATTGGCATTGCTCCTACCAGAATGAGTGTCATGAAAACATCCCATTATAACTTACATTATTTCCCGGAGGACCAGGAAGACCACGAGCACCAGGAAAACCGGCAGTACCCTATGAAATTATAAACATTTTGATTACTCTTAAAATTCTGTTACTAGTAAGCAAAAAAAGAAAAAAAAGAACCAAACAGAAAACAAAACCCAAATTGTCTAGAGTATATGTACAGGTAACCATGATTCTGATAATGGGCCCTTACTTCCTAGGCAAAGGAATCTTTCAAAATATCTTTGGGTCACTCTTAGTCAACTTAAAATGTAATTAATTCTATGAAGCCTTTTTTGTCATTTTATAATGCATATGTTAACCATGTTTGGGGAGGTAATTTTTAATTCTTCACCTGTATCTTTCAAGGATTAATGGTTTCTGTTTGGGAATAATCAGATGATTTTGTGTAGGGGTAGGATTCACAAAGTAGTTAATTTAAGTACTTATAATACAGTCTATCATTTTTCTCCATAAAATCTTGTGGAATAAGTAGGGGACAATTTCTATTACTCCTATCTTAAAGATAAAAAACCTGAGAAATCAAGTTTTTTTGCCATCATATGAATGGCAGAAGTGGAAGAAGAACATTGATATTCTAACTCTTCTGATCTCATTACTAATAGCTACAAGACAACCATGTCTAACTAAAGAAGCCATGCAGCCTTATATACATTTGTTTCTGTGCTAATCAGCACTAATCAATTAATTGTAATAGAAGTTACATAGAACAGAAATAGAATAAAAGAGAAAAATACTTACAGGACCACCAGGATTGCCACGATCACCTTTGACTCCCTGGGGACCTGGTGGACCCTACATGGAATGAAAAACATCATTAAGCCTTGTCTTTGAGTATAGTATGAAAAAAGTAATGTTTGAGAAACATTAAAAAATATGCTAGTAAAATTTTTAGAAGTCTATTGACATGCACTCTTCAGTTTAGAAGACTATGGAAAGGAAGGAGTGACACTTACAGCTGGACCAGGGCCTCCTTGGGGCCCTGCCAGACCGGGAGGACCTCCTTCACCTTTCTCTCCTGGAGCACCTCTCTCTCCTTTAGCACCAGGTTCACCATTTTGTCCCTACATTCAAAAACAGTAAACCATAAATTCACACAATTATATACATATAATTAAATTATTATAACTCCCCAAAGTACATATACTCAGTGAAGTAGGAAGGAAAATCTTTTTCCTGGATTTTGTCAGGATAAAAAATAAAGGAAACCCTACTTTTCCATGATAGGAGACAACAAAGTAAGAACAAACCAGACTACTAATTTTATAGGATAAAACAATCCCTCCATAGAATAGTGGGAATGAAAGCAATATTTGAGTGATTTTTAAAAATGATATGCATTTCTCTATTCATTATAAAAAGGTATGGTATAGTGTATATTTTAAAAATATAGCCTTTTGTTTTATATTTTAAAACCTTTATAGAGACATACAGTGTCATGTTTTTGGAGGGTTTTACCTATATTTTCTGAGGCTATTCTTACAATTACTTTGTGAGGCAGGTGGGGCAGTTATTAATATTATCATCCCCATTTTACAGATGAAGTTATTGAACCATAGAACAATTTGGTTCAATAATGAACTAAACTAGCTACTGGAAACTGGTATTAAAATTATTTAATGTTAGAGTTGTAAGTACCTTAGAGTACTTCAGTCTAACTACTTCATTTTACAGATGAAGCAATTGAGAAGATTTAAATAACTCTCACGTCCCCACAGCTAGTAAGTAGTACCCTTCCCCTAACTACTTTTCCAGAACCAATATTTCTCAGAAAATAAGCTGTTAGGTCTGTGGAAGAGAGTTAGCTATATACATTCACACTTACAGGAGCACCAGGGAAGCCAGCAGGCCCGGGAGGGCCATGTTCACCTCTTTCACCCTAAAATATAAAATATAATTATTTGACACAACAAAAATATTCCATTCATAGAAGGTCAGATTTTATTCTTAAGATCTTTTTATTTTTTCAGACAGAAATTGTGATATAGAACATGCAATAACTTTATTTCTTAGGAAAAATTCTGTCTGACACTCAGGTAAGAATTTCTTCAACTTGATAAATGTTTTGGGCAGAATTAGCTTTCTGATTTCTTTTCATTTATCATCACATTTCATTAATTTTCATTAATAACACTAATTCTGATTTTTGGTATTTTCAAGTTTTATGTCTTTTTATTGACACAACTTCCAATAACTTGTTTTTAAATATAATTGAATATTTTATAGCTGGACTAATTAAGAATACTGGTTATAGAATCAAATAATTTAGAACTAGTAGAGGGACCTTGGAGAGATCACCTAGTTTTTGTAAACAAAGAAGCAGACTATGCTAACTGGGTTTGAAGAAGTCCTCATCTGGAGAATTTATACTGCTATTTGAAACCTATGGCATATAGCAAATGATAACGAATCCATCTTTTTTCATCCAAATTGTTTGCTTCCTAAAATTGCATTTAAGACTGTTTCCTTATCTAGAGGAAAATATTTACCTAGTCATGAAAGGGGGAAAAATTCTAAGTCTATTATATGGATTTTAGTCATAATAATTTCACATTTTTCTTGCATTCATAGAAACTTGTATTTCCCAAATCCTTTGATAAAAAGAAGTCTGGCTGTATATATTCCAAGAAAAAATGAGACTTTTCTCCAAAAGTGAGTTTCTAGGTAGAACTGATATCTTTGTAGCTAAAAATCTATTTCTTATCTCATTTGTGTCTCATTTCCAAGCACTTCAAAGGACACATCGTAAGAGCACAGAATTAGAGGACCATTATTGTATCTGAAAAAAAATTCAAAGTGAATGCTTCTGGAACTGACATCTTGGGAAATGGTACATATTCAGTTATTCCACTCTATAGAAATAGAGAATTGGAATTGGGCTGAACATTTTTTAGTGTGTTGTCCACTCCTTTTCAGCTGTTGCTTTAATTTTCTTTGTTGATTTTCTTTTGACCTAAGTTTCTGAATTATAAACACTGGTAAAAATATAGGATATAGCAATAAATATTTAATAGAACTTACAGGACCACCACGAGGACCAGCTAGACCCGGAGCCCCAGCTGGACCGCTTTCACCCTGAAAACAAAAGAACACCATAGTTATCTGTGACTTCAATATAAAATATTAGAATTTGCTTTCCATTTCTAAACTGTTACCTTATCTCCAGGCTGACCAGCTGGACCAGGTGGCCCAATGGGACCTGCTGGACCCTAAAGAAAACAGGAAAAATATTTCAATATTGAACTTAATTAAAAGGAGGCAAAAAGTTCCATGAGGGCAAGGACAATTACTAACATAAATTTTATGTTTATTTGGATATTGCATAGTGCTTACTATTTGTCTATTTAATTTCACTGGACAAATGAGGGGTATGAAAAAATCTAATTATAAACACAGAAAATATTATATGCTGTCATTATTGAATGATCACTGTAAATGTGTTCTGTGCAACTGCTCAATTTTTTCCTTTTTTTTTTGAAAAATATTTAAAGAAAAACACAGTACAGCTGATCATGGCCTATTCCACATAGTAAAAAAATTACATTTGTTTTAAATTTCCAGAGTATACTCATTATAAATTTTTAGAATTTGAAAATTTTTAGAATTTGACCTTTTAAATTTGAAAGAAATTATTTTAGTCTGTTAGAAACATTCATAACTCAACACTTAGGTTTTTGCACATTAAACAGCTTTTATATTATAGCTTAATTTCCAGGGTTATTACCAAAAATTCTGCAAAAGCTAAATAAGCCATTAGAAAATAATTAAACTCAAAATTTTAAAGATGGAACTTTCCCTGTAATCACAGGGTTTTGATTGTCATTTTCTTTAAATGATCAAGATTTTTATGTTAAATTTACATATGTACTAAAAGAAATCATTGTATTTATATTTTAACTTGACCGTTTTGGGTCACATCCTGTACATGAAAGAGTATGTGGGGGCAGCCAATATAGCCTGTATGTCAAGACAGTGATTAATTTGGTTTTCTTAACCATTATTTAGATTTATAAAAGTGGAGGGATGAGGTATCACCTAATTAAATTGCTTAACATTTAGACATTTTGATATTGGGAATAATAGAGGAAATTATCATGTAAGTTATTCAGTAGTCCATATTGATAAAATCTATTTCACTTCCATTGTACCTGGATCAAATCTTTAATACTCACTCTTGAGCCATCTTTCCCAGGGGGTCCATCACCACCTTTGCCACCTGGTTCACCCTGTCAAACATAAGCCCCAAAGAATTATTATGTATAAATTCAAAATGATAATAGTAAATTGATACATTTTTAACATTTCTTAAATTTGTTGGCCACTTGCTTTTTGTTCCTAATTTTTTTTCCTCTGCTGATTTTCCAAGATGTTTTCTGCTACTGTAATTGGTTAAGCATGTAAATATAACTCAAATTTAACAAGGTACACACAATATGTTCACACATATATGTGTGTGTATATGTACCTGTACATATATGTGTATGTATATATTACATATAATATATGTGTGTGTTGCTTTCCTTTTACCCAAGAAACTCCTTTCAATAAATGAGCAAAAGAAAGAAGCAGATACCTTCTCCCCCTTCGGACCTGGAAGTCCAGCACCTCCTCTTTCTCCAGGCATACCCTGTAGACCAGGTGGGCCAGAGTTGCCAGGAGGACCAGCTGGGCCAGCAGGACCCTAATGACAGAGTCAGAAGTCAATTAGAGTGTAACACATTTATTGAAAATATTGTTAGGAGACTATGAAAGTCGGATTCTTACTTTTCCACCTTCAGGACCAGCGGGACCAGGTCCACCTCTTGCTCCTGGGGCTCCTGGGGTTCCTGGAGCACCACGTTCACCAGGTGGACCAGCATCACCCTATAACAAGATTATTTGTATCATTTGAAAGCTAAAACTTATTTAATAATCATAATAATAAATACCTAGAGGACTTTAAAAATGTAACACTTCACAGGTATTCCTTTAAAGAGGCACATTGCATTAAAACAGTATGTCTTTCTATCTTTTACAATCTTAATGACTAAGACCAATTCTGTTTACTATATAGCTAATTTGGTTAACTGTATAGAAATTGGACATAGCAGACAGTCCAACAATTTAAAATAAGAGATGAAACCTAAGCAGTTGATTCCATGATTTGGGGCCTAACATGTTTAATAGCACTTTTTTGTGGGGGGAGGGAACCTGGAAATTTATTTTTCTGCTAAACAAATTTAACATGGTAGGACTATATTTATATTTGTTAAAAGAATGAACATTAAGGAAATCATTTGTCTTGTTGCTACTACTGCTTTCTAGATAATTAGCAAATTTCTATTCATGTTCCTGAAAACAAATTTTCACTATTCAATTCAATTTAACTTATCTTTAATAAGTTAAAATATTTACCTTGCCTCCTGGGGTTCCAGGGGCACCAGCTTCACCTTTTGGACCCTAGTTAAAAAGAAAACAGCATTCATCTCTCTATTCAAGAATAGGTTAACCAATATACCCATTAATGACATAAATATTGAGGGATTTAATAAACATTTGCCTTATAGATTATGTGAAATCAGACTTCAGATTTGTATAACTTCTGGTCCATGGGGTACCAGAAATCATGTTTTAGTGAACTGTGGTATAAAGGTCTTCTACTATTTAACAGTACATAAAATATGTACTGTAGATGTGATGAGTAGTAATGTTACATTTTACTAAAATCTGACTTCAGGAATTTAGTTTTTCTTCATTTCCCCATATCCTTTCCAGTCAAATTCTTAATTACTACCACATAGAAATGGTTTAATTTAATCCATTGGTTTTTCATCTATTGTTATAGCAAAACATTCAAAATGGAATTTAAAACCTACAATTTATGGCATGAAATAGCATGTACAACTGTAGAACTAATGAAACAATTTTCTTATGCTCACTGCTTCTGGAAAAGGAAATGCCACTTACAGCATCACCAGGTTTTCCATTTTCTCCAGGAGGGCCATTAGTCCCAGGCAAGCCCTAAAAAGAATGATAGTTGTGATAATCCTTTACATTTATATTTTTTAAAAAATTGTTCTAGTTCTACAAACTATTTTTCAGATATGGAAATTTACTTATACGAACTCAACAAAATAATGACAATTATTTTCATTTTAGGAAAAAAATTGTGCCAGAGATATTTGCAAATGGAAATTAAGGTATTTATTGATCTAGCAAATTTAGTCGGTTATTTTGCTTCTTCAAAAATTATTTAAAAATTGAACATATACATGATTACTATTGTTTATATGATTTATAGAAAATATAATTACTCACAATATATTTATGCATGTTATATACATGTTTATGTAAATATTTTCCTTTATATTATTACTCTTCTTTCATCATATCCAGTCATGGTAAAGTATGTATAGCATAGTCCATTCTTAATGAACTCAAGTAAAGGCAGCAGAAAGGAAATAAGCTACTGTCTCTTAGATAGTCTCTTAAAGGCACACATTCAGGGATAAATAAGGAAGAAGTGCATACTTGGAAGCCCTGCGGTCCAGCTGCTCCAGGTTCTCCTCTTTCACCAGGTGGGCCCTAGGAAGAAAAAAAATTAGTGACCCATATGACCCAAAATGAATTGTCTCATCTTTAGTTTACTTTGGTGATATAGCATCATCTACAGAAGGGTAAACTTTCCTTCAAAAGAAAACATATTTAAACTGTAAAAAGTACTTCACAGTCCAACTTTGTTAATAAAAGAACAATGAAAGAACCATGTGATTTTCAAGTCTGCAACCTCAGAGATGTTAAATGACCCAAATGATGGCGGAGAGGAGATTAACTAAATAATTGTTAATACTTCCTCCATGACTTCTACCCATAGGACTTTTAGGGTTGATGACTCGGTACATTCCATCAATGGTGTTAATAAAAACAAATGATTTTCCCCCTCAATATCACAACCTAAATATCATTCTTTTCCTTCAATTAAATGGCAACAGCTATTAATCAGTGACCACCAAAGGGGCAGCCCTAGTCTATCCTCTTAAGCATTCTCATTTTATATATGGAGAGGCAGCATGGAGTAGTGGATAGAGGCATGGTCTTAGAATCATAAAGGCCTGGATTCAAGGCCTGCTTCAATGAATGCTAGGTATTACATGATCAAAGCCAACTACTTAACTTGAGTGGTCTTGACTATTCACTAAATTAATAAATGTCATATTATAGGCATCAGTGGAAGGAAATTTTGGATAAAGAATTTCTCCCCCAATTAAAGCATAAGTCCAACCTCTCTATTTCTGTCTCTCTGTACATGTATTTAATTTAATGTATCTAATAGAGATATAAAGAAATATGCATTTTATGGAATGTGAGAACATGTCAGTTATTTATTCAATTTAATTAATGAAACTGATATTTTATTAATGAAGTCTATTCAGTATATCAGTTCCAAAACTGTTTTGCTTAACTATAGTTGTAAAAGTGTTAATTGATATGATTCCTAGATTTTATAAAGTCTTAGAGTTTATATGATTCCAGATTTTCTTATCACAAGATAATAATGATAAAGGCTATTGAGTTCCATCTAGCAAATTCTCCTTCCTCTTTTTAGATATATAAATAAACTTACAGCAGATCCTGGAGGACCTGGAGGTCCAGTTTCACCATTCTTTCCAGCAATACCCTGTGAAATAAAAGAGAGAGAGTGGCAGGTCAAACTAGTAGAACTGGCTAGAGGGCAAAAAAGTATACGATTACATAATTATAGTTAAATATGATGAATGCAACATACTTGGGGACCAGGACCTCCAGGGTTACCTCGTTCTCCGTTCTTTCCAGGTGGACCCTAAAGAAGAAGGAGAGATAAGTTTTTTTTTCTTTTTTATACTAATTAACAATGTTCAATTCCATGAGAAAAGTGCCAGTCATATAATTGACTCACATCATTGCCTTTAGGACCAGGGAAACCCATGACTCCAGGTTGACCTCGGGGACCAGATGGGCCTGGGGGCCCAGCTCGACCAGATTCTCCTTGATTGCCCTGGAGAACAAAGTAGAAACAGGGGGTGTAATAATAGAGAAATCAGTTGCTTAATTGTAAAAAGAATTAAGCAATATTTCTAGGTTTCTATATCTTTGGTCATAGTGATTATTTTCATATCAATGGTTATTGTTCTAAACTAATTATGAGTTAGTACATGCTCTATAATGCATATGTATTCACATATAGACATAACATTTCAGGCACTAAGGGTATAGAATAAGATTTATGAAATATACATACGGGTGGGCCTGGTTTGCCATCAGAACCTGGGCCTCCTGGACTTCCTGGTAAACCCTGAATTTGATGAGATCAGTAAATTACATGATTGTCAATCACCAGTTTCTAATGTACAGTATTGAAGCATGCATGGCCACATATTAACTATGAAAAATATTTATAGTTAACTCAATAACCTTACATATATTTTCATATGCCTACACAGTGTATTGATGACAGTCAGAGATAATATATATATAATTATGCTGATCAGTTTCCTAAGAAGACTTATTAGAAGAAACTTTAGATGTCATCTAATTCACAGTTTCTTTTCTTTTTTGCCTTTTTTTTGAGGGCAATTGGGGTTAAGTGGCTTGCCCAAGGTCATATGGCTAGTTCTTGTGTTAAGGGTCTGAGGCCAGATTTGAACTCACATCCTCCTGAATCCAGGGCTGATGCTCTATTCACTGCACCACCTAGCTGTTCTTTTCTTTTTTCAATGGTAGAAAACTAAGGTTGCTACGCAGACAAAAATGGAGATATAAGTAAGGTAAGGAGCAATGTGGTTCTTGGCTTACCTCCAGCTGTCAGAATAGGACAACAACTGGAGAAATTATTGCCCTTTGTTGGCTACCAAATGTATCACAATTTCTTAAAGAAAAGATCTTGAAAGTTCACTGTAACTGTAATAGCAAATCTGATCTTTCACTGGCCCACTGCATCTCAAAGAACTAGGATAAACATCACCACTACATCATAACAATCACAGTATACTGTTGTAATGATTTGAACTTTCTAAGGAGCTTTTAAAAAACTGATCATTTCCAAAAGGAATATGTTCAGGAAAGACCTATATGAATTGATTCACAGAAGTGACAGGCCAAAAGAATAATTTATACAATAATAATGCTGTAAGACAAAATATCTGAATGACTTGAGGTCTTTGAGAAATACAGTAACCAACTGTGATTCAAGGGGACTGATGTGCAACTTTGCTGCCCATCTTCTGAGAGAAGATGGATTCTAGATGTAGAATAAGACACACCTTTTTGGACATTGGCAATGTGGGAACCTGTTTTTTCTTAACTAAGTATAATCGCTACAATCACTTTTTCTTTTTCTTTTTTTGGAGGAGGAAGGTAGGTAAATTGGGGTTGACTTGCCCAAAGTCACATGGCTAGTTTTGTGTTAAGTGTCTGAGGCTGGATTTGAACTCAAGTCCTCCTGACTCTAGGGCTGGTGTTCTATTCACTGAACCACCTAACCACCCATTCTTTCTTTTTTAAAAAAAAATGAGGGGATAAGAAAGAAGATAAATGTCAGTTAATTGAAAAAATCTATAATGAAAAACCCTATCCTCTTTAAATCTGATTAATTAGTCCAATATGACAAATCTGAGACAGTATTTAAATGCCCTTCCTAAGGTCATATAGCTAGTTTCATGTTTGATTCATGAACAGAAATCCTAGCTATAGATTCCTGCCTTGTATCTTTTAAGAGAGAAATGAATGATGAGAGTGCAATCATGCTTCAGAGGTTGAAGTGAGCATCGAAACATACTTTAGTTAACTTTTAAGTGTATTTCGATGCCCACAGTAGCTGATTACACTTCCAGAATTCAGTGTGAATTCAGAATTCATTCACTTCAGAGTGTCAAGCTGGAAGTAAGAAGTTGGAAAAGCTGGAAAATTCTAATTTAAAAACATAGCTTTAAAATTTCCAAGTGTCTTGAACTTTGAGAAAGACCTACTTTGACTGAACATTTCAGCTTTCTAAAAATGTTTTTGTTAAGTCTATATTAAAATAAAACTTTTCAGCCTACCCTTTGTCCTGGACTTCCAGGATTCCCATCACGTCCAGCTTCACCGACGGGTCCTCTCGGGCCTGCAGGACCTGGACCACCACGCTCACCAGCAGGGCCCTTATTGGTTAAATAGCATGAGATTAAGATGAATAAATAAAATAAGTAACCAATACTGACTCCCAAATCATCAATATTTGAAATATACTGCAGGTGAACCTCATTTTACCTATAAGCCATACATAAGTTCATAAAGTCGCTGTGCAGAAATTTATCGCAAACATGTATTTATTAACTTACATTGCAAAATTACTAATACTATCCTACAAAAATGATAAATATTTACTAGACTAGTGAAACTTTTTTAAAGGATGTAAAGTCCTTCTTTATTATTACACATACCAAGTAAACTAAATCTCTATTTAACAAGAAGATTGCCAATGACCCACTTGTTAAAAGTAACGTTTAATTCACCAGTCCAGTTGGATTTGAACATTCTCTGTTGGAGGTTATTGTAATGGGATCACCTTTGTTTTTCTAAGAAAAATGATGATCTCATAAATTATTTAATCTCTTCTTGAGGGCAATGAGACATTTTACACTCTTATCTCTAGTGCCTCATATAGCTAGATGTGAATAATAGGTAATAATAAATAAATATTGAAGGGAAAGGATTTTAGAGATGCTGAGGAGGTAGACTTGATGAAACCTGGCAGTTTATTGGATTGGGAAGAGGTAGAGTTAAGAACTGAGGATGATTTTGAGGCTGGGAAATGGAGTCACTAGAAGGATGGTAGCGCCCATCGGCCTTCAGTAGAAGGCTTTTGATTCTATCGTAACTGACCTCATCAATTAGGAAAATATGGTCTAGGTATCAGAGTTATTGAAGGAAATTGGAAATATCATTGGAAGTAATCTTTCACTTGGTTGTTATCACTGTTAAATCAGCAGAATGGAATCATGGAAGATTTGAGTTCTTTTTTTTCCCTTTCTTTTTCTTTTTTGGCTTTGCCAATTTTGTCAGTCTCACTGTTTCACCTTAGCATGATTCCCCAGCAATGGATCAATACACAGAGTCATTTTCCTGAAACTTATTAGGTAGAGACCTTCCTGATTTTCTGGCATAGGCTATAGGTCAGGGGTTCTTAAATGGGGTTCAAGAAGTTGTTTTAAAAGAACAGTTTGACAACTTTATTTCAATACAATTGGCTTTCTTTTTAGTACTGTGTATTTATGTATATAAATATATTATTCTTGGGAATTTCATAGACTGACAAAGGAGTTCCTGAAAGACACACATACTTACCTTTTCACCTGGAGTGCCAGGGCTTCCGGCAGCACCTCGGAATCCAGGGGCTCCCTGAAAAGTAGTAAGGTGAAGTATTTTATATGAAAGGGAAAGTTACCAAAAAATTGGAAGTGGAAATCCAGTAAAAAAATCTAAGACTAAATGAATATTTGGCATTTGTTTTCTGTATATATGTTTGAATGACATATAAATTATTATAGATAGTATTATAGAAATTATAGAAAGAAAGTATCCCTGAGAATTCTCTACTCAGGTCATACCACAATTGATATAGGAATTGAAGGCATATATTATTTTCTAAGCAGAGTAGATTTATTTCTGAAGTATCATTGAAAATGAATGGTGACTAAGAAAAACTGGGAACGCTGTTTCCTTTTGCTGCAGGCTCCAAATATAAAATTTCCATAATGAGATTATTAAGATATCATTTTTGGTCCCTAAGTTTGGTCTCAAGCAAACTATCTCCTCTTCATCAGGGACTCAAAATGTTTGGTGGGATATTTTTATAGTACACTCTCAGATGAAAAATATCTCTCATTCCTTTTATATAAAATCCCATCTTCACCTCCTTTAATCTATGCCTGCCTGTATAGAGGCAGAGAATTCATTTAAACTAGTTAAACAGAAAATAAGGAGTCTTGTCAATAGCTTCTGTAAGGTTCCTAATTAAGAGAATATATATATATATATATATATATACATATATATATATATATATATATATATGAATTGATGGCATTGCCATGTGCATGCCTTACCATGTGTTTTTAATTGACTCTGTTTATTATTCGATGTTTTCACACTTGTGTTCTATTTCAAAGCCATGTTGGACATTCTGCTCTTCAGTATAGGAAAGTCAATGGTTCACTGATAAGTTAAAAATCAAACTTCATAATAGTGAATGCAATCATTTTAAAAAATGATTGTATGACAGAACCTACCCTCTCTCCTGGAGATCCTGGGACTCCATTTGCACCTGGTTCTCCTGGGTTACCATTTTTGCCATCTTCACCTTTAGGCCCTGGTTGACCTGGAATACCAGCTTCACCCTAAAAAAAGATCCAGGAAAAAGAGAAAATGGTCAGACCTCATTGCACTAGTCAGTTCTTAAAACATGTGACCTGCTTAAAAAAAATCCATATTTGTTGCGGGAAATACTTACACGTTCGCCTCTGGCTCCTGGCTCTCCCTTGGCACCATTTTTACCAGGTTCACCCTATAGAAAGAAAAAACAAGCAAAAAGAAACAATTAAAGGCCTAGAGAATTAATAAAGGTAGTGACTTGATTTGAATATTTCTTTTAATAATATTTTGTTTTGTGATTTCTTCCTCCTTGACTAGGAAATCTAGAATAAGGACAGAGCAATAAATTCATCACTACCACTGGAGAAACAACATATACCAGATGCTTTCCTAATATACAATCATCTTCCTGAATATTTCATATATGAAAGACAGTATCATCCCCACCATCATCACAATAACTGTATCTTCATCATTAGTAAGAACAATCTGTTCTTGGTACATGGGGATGGAAGGGCTGTGCAGAGAATGACATGTTCTTATGTAGCTAAACTTGAATTCTGCTCTTCAGATTTCTTAAAGAGAAAACTGAACAGTATATGTATAATTAAATTCTTTTTACTCTAAAGTATCTATAAGTACCATTAATTAGACATCGGCCTTTAGGCTAATTTGTGGAGTTTAAAAATTGATTAGTAGCATTTTTTTCCTCAGTGGGAATGAAATAATAACCATAATCATAAATATCAAGTTGAAAGGGAACTTAGAGTATATAAAACCCAAACCCCTCAGTTTATAGATTGGAAATCTGAGGCCTATGCAGGTTAAGTGACCTGACCAAGGATGCACAGGCATCAGAACTGGAATCTGAACCCAGTTCTCCTCACTACAGAGCCATAATACATGGCATTAAGGCTGAATTTGACCAGTGTTGCCATTTAGGAAGCTGTAACAATTATGGAGATCTTTTAATCACATGGAAGAATATAGTTCAGAACTTAACAGCTAAATATTTTAGGGGATATTTTAGGGGGAAAAATACACATACAATCGTGACATTTCCTAAGTGATAACTAATGCATTCTAGCACTTTACATACATTAATTATTTTGAGTCATTGCAACTCTGTGAGGTAGGCACTATAAACATTTTTTACCTCACTTTACATATGAGGAAACTGAGGCAAAGAAAAGCCTTGGTCATTTAAATGGTATTTAAAGACATATCCTCCAGATCTGTCCTGTTTCTGCAAAATCAGGGTTCTTTGTCTTAAATTTGTTTTTGGTTTTCTACTGTAAGTTTAGTTTCCTGTAAGCAAAGGAATGCAGTATAATACCATTTTCTCTTTACTTTTTGGATCTTCATAAAATTCTTAAAATCTCACTTTCCCAGGAGTATAAATGAAATTTAGGTAGCTCAGTGTGGTGGAGAAAGAGCTGACAGTGGAACCAGGAAGATGCACATTCAGGTCCTACCCCTTACAGATTCACTGTGTGACCCTCAGCAAGTCATGTCAAGCTCTTCCTACTTTAAACAACTCTTCAGTATTGTTAGTTATAGAGAAGGAGTCAATCTCCCATTCAGAGAATTTCCTTTACCAATGAAATTACAGATCCCTATAAACGAAATGATGGGCTTTCATCACTTTTGGTTAGATCAGTTTTAGTCTTTTAAAACGTAGAAAAAATGAGCAAGGCCAAAAAGAGTTCATTTGGAAATAAAATATATTTTTTTAATTAAATAATGAGATCACACCAGAACTTGCTGAGAAGTAAGGAAGCTTTGGTACAGCTAGATGGTACAGTGGATAGTGCACTGGGACTAGAGTCAGGAAGATCTTAGTTCAAATCTGACCTCTGGCACTTACTAATTGTGTGATCTTGGGCAAATAACTTAATCCTTATTTGCCTCATCTGTAAAATGGGAACACACTGGAGAAGGAAATGGTAAACTACTCCAGTATCTTTGCCAAGAAAGCTTCATGGAAAAGGTCCAGAGGTCACAAAAAGTCAGACACCATGAAAAGACTGAACCAAAAAAAGATTTAGGCAAACTTACCGCAGGACCTCTCTGTCCAGGAGTGCCAGGTGTACCTGCAGCTCCTGGAGGACCACGGGCCCCAAGTAATCCGGGAGGTCCAGGCATGCCACCAGGACCCTGCATATGACCAAAAAAAACCAGCATTAGTCAATTAAGACATCTATTTTGTTTAATGGCTGGCCAACCCCACCAAAAACAGATTTGTCCCTAAGCAAAAACAGATGATATTTGGGAAAAGACTTACCATTTCACCTTTACCACCAGGGCTGCCATTATTTCCAGGAGGGCCCTTATAAAAAAAGAAAGGAACAAAAGAAAGAAAGAGAAAGGAAGAAAGGAAAGAAAAGCAAAAAAAAAATTAATAATAAAGAACAAAGTTCTAAATGAACTATTTTAAAAATACTTTTATCTATAAAATTTTTTTCAAAGAAATATATAGATTCTACCCCACTCCCCAAGCTAATTCCAAATCATCAATTATTGCAGCTGCAGCAAATATTTACTAAGGTTATCAGGTAAAAATAATCATATCGACATATTAGGGGGAAAATAGATTGTACCCTTTTAGAGGGTATAGGTAGGACAGCATGCTATACTTGTCATTAATATTATCAGGTTAGTTAATCCTGATACAGAAACTCCTACCAAATGCAGATAAGCAACTCATCTTTAGTCTCAGGGAGCTATGTGGGGCACTTAGAGATTAAGTAATTTTCTCATGGTCACATGTCTAATCATTTGCAAGTCGTCAACCCAAGCCTTCTTGACTTCAGGGTTGTCCTCTGTTCATTGCAATATGTTGTTCTTATATTCCTTAAATTACTTTTAAGCATCATATAAAGATTTAATCTAAATCATCCTAGGTAGTCTGATTATCTTTTATAAACATCCAAATTCACCTGATAATTATTATCTTTCTCTTGACCAGTAGTCATATATTTCAGTGGTATCAAATGCAAGTTAAAATGGGGGCTGCTAAACCTTATAAAAGGATTTCTACAGGCTACATATTGATTTAGAAAACTACATATTAACATTAACTATGTTCTATCGTATTCTTATTTATTTTATTAAACATTTCTTAATTACATTTTGACCTGGTTTGGGGTTGTATTCAAGAGTGTTGCAAGTGCTAGATACTGAGGGGCTGTGTTTGACACCAAATCACATAGTTTATGGGTTTATCATCAACTAAAATAAACTAAAACACTATCAGATTTATCAGCAGTCACATGCATTTTCTATGATAGATATGATCATCAGATATTATAGTGTAGAAATACTTAAGCTAAATTTTTTATTAATCAAATCCTCCCAGAGGTGGCCCAAGTTTGCCATAATCTTAAAGCAGCTTGCAATAATATGATAAATAGGGCCCCCTATGTGTATGGTTTTCTGATATTCATGAAAATAACAGTTTTAACTTGAAATTGGCAACAAATGCTTTCTTGTGTCACTATTAAAGTACATTCAAACATCAATTATACTATATGGTACTTACTGGAGGACCTTGAGCACCAGCATGACCTTGAGGCCCAGGTTCTCCTCTTTGTCCAGGGGCACCATTTGAACCAGGGGAGCCTGCAGGTCCATTTTCTCCCTAAGAAGAGGATACTTGGTGTCATTAACCAGGTCCAATCACCATTTCTGAATAATTTAAAACTATTTTGCCCTAAGTCAATGAATATTAAATACATAATAAAATATTTTTTCCCCATTGAATGGTATGGTACCTGTTCATAGGTTGGTAGGATCATGCAGTGTGCAAATATTCTAGATTACCCAAGCCTTCATTTTATACAAGAGGAAATGAAAGCATTTTCATAGAAACCTACACTAAATCTTTAACACATAAAATGAATAGGGCAACTACAGTGAAGATAGCTGCCCAGATGGATTTAGGAAACAGAGAGAAGGTATTAAAGTATTAAGAAATAAGAACTAAGGAAAACCTGAAGAGTTAACAGAAATTTAGTAAAACCCTAATATAAAACAAAGTTCTGTAATAGAAAATGAATAGGAAATAATTGTTTAAGTCATTGAATACCCCGCAAATAATTTTGTATCAGCAAATAACACCTTTACTATGTAAAAGATTTATTCTGAAATGTCCCTATTTATTACTTAACATGAAAGATATTAAATATTATACATTTCAAAGCACTTTGACATCTAACAATTAAAGAAAGCCATTTTCTTTAAAGAACTATCTTGGTTCCCTTCCATTTTCAAGATATATATTATTTGCTTCCTTCCAAATACCTTAGCACCAGGAGAACCAGGAAATCCTGCAGTTCCAGGGGGACCAGGAGGGCCCTAAAATGCCAAAATAGGATTTGATGAGAGATGAAATGTGAGCAAAGTAGCAATAACTTTCAAGAACTTCAAAGATACAGTTCTACATTACAAAAAATCTAAAATGTATTCTAGACTCTCTCTCTCTCTATATATATACATATATATATAATAAACATATATTAGGATCGTGTGATTGAGGCATTTAGAGTGATATGATGTCATAACATTTCCCAGTTTGATATTATGATATTATTTCAATTCAGAAGAAGGTTATATACATTGAAGTATGGAAAATTGTCTCTTCAACATGACCCTTCCATTCTAAGAAGTCTGGGTCTAGCAAGACCCTAGTCTTTGGACGAGTTTAATTACATATCCTTAGAAATGGGCATATATTAGTTTCAAAGTACCCTAAGTATGCATAATCTTCCTCACTCATTCATATATCACTAAAGCGTTCTTCTAAACATTGTGTTTAAAATTCTGCTTCCAGAAATAAAAATTTTAATATATGGGTCAGAGAAAATAATATTAACTTTGCCTTTCATTTTCCAGAAAATAAAGAATACTTAACAAAACATTCAATGAAATGTCTGAAAATGTTAGTTTATAGATAAATGATGAATTTAACATCATAACTATAACATATATAGTATTGTACTATCTTTCAGAGAACTATATGTTTGACCTTAATTACTAGATTGATTTTCCTAGGAAGGTAGTGCTGATTCTCTCCATTTTCTAGATCACAGAATCACAAAAGAATCTGAGACAAAGAGAGGATAAGTCACTTGTCCAAGGTCCTAGTAATAGTCAGTGAAACACTCTGGCATTGGATGCTTGTCTATTGCCTCCAAATCTAATCTTCATTTTTACACCCTATTCTATATCATAACAACAGACTTCTTTACAAAGAAAGTTATAGTGACATCATTGAAAATGAAATGGAAAGCAGTGATGACTATCTAGATTTAGAGTAATTTCTGATCCCTTAAATCAATTGCTATTTCCCAGCAATTTTTTTTAAAACCACAAAATGTTACTACCCAAAGTCCTTATTTATTAAAATCTATAAAAAGTTAATTCATTATTTATTTCAGTGTTGTGGTCTGCTCACTCTGGGGTCCTGTACTGTCCATTCTACTAGCCTTTGGCCTAAAAAACACCAGATGCCAGTGAAAGGAGCTTGAGAAGGACTTTCTCTGAAATAAATTTTGGAATTTCACTAGCCTCTCATGTTTGAGTTGGGAAATAATTGACCCAGAGTGTCTGACTGAAAACAAAGGGGAAAAGCAATATTTAATATAAAAATTACTTCTTACCGGTTGACCAGATGCTCCAGGAGCTCCATCATTACCACGAGACCCCTAAAAAAGGTGACAAGATTTATCTCAAAATATGACATTCAAAATTTTAAAAAGAACCAAACCTGGTTACAAGTAAAAAAAAGTACTGTAAGTATGCTATAATTTATGTTGAATATAATCTTCTCATCAATTTAAATGCATATGGTAAAATTACTAACATGTGGTGTTCTTCAAAATGCTCTTAAGCATCACTGATTTTAATAAGACTATCAATTTTAGGCTAGAATTGTTTATAAAATCAGTACATTATAGAAAATACTGATTCTAAGTATAGATATTAATTATGAAGTATTCTCTGGTCCATTATCCTAGTCAAATTTTCATCAAATATCTCTGTAAAAATTTTCCATAGGATCAAAAATTTCCATTGATTTTTATAATAAATATAGCCAGATAAAATTGGAATGATTTCTGGGTTGAATTTCAGATAGCATGTGTCCAACTAAGTACTTACTGCACTTCCAGGAAGTCCAGGTCGTCCTCTTTCCCCAGGAAGACCTCTTGGACCCTAGGGAAAATATAATAATTGCCTCTTTAGGAAAGTAAAACATATGGTGTCAATTTTTTAGTAATTATTAACCTTAAATGAAGCAGACTTATAGATAAGAAAATCATTTTGCATAGAATGCAATTAGGATAAGAGTGATTGAAGTCCTAGAAATTAAGTGATACAAAAAATATTACCATAGGGCCAGGGGATCCATTGTCTCCAGGAAGACCATTTTCACCCTATTTTTTTAAGGAAAAAAAGAAGATTGAATTTTCAGCCGTCTGTCAACTATTTCATTATCTAACTAAAAGGCAATTTTTGTTCAGGGCAGACTTTCCATTACAAAATCTCCATTGACACTTTGTTTCACTCAATAAGTCCTCATTAGAAAGAAAAAGTAAAGGTGGATGGCAAGCATAATTAACATTCTTATTTATTTAAAACCAAGGCATATAAAAACATCAGGTTTCTGAGTAACATTAATAAGTTGCTTCATTTTGTCCACTATCATTTAGTTTTTAAAGTATAGAATTTGTTTAAATATTGACAACTAAAGATCCCAACATAAGCTCCCAAATTCAGTTTTAAAAACTGAAACTTAGTGAATTATATACCTTCAATCCAGGTGCCCCTGGTTCGCCTTTTTCTCCATTACGTCCATCAAAACCCTAAAAGATAGCATAAAGAATGGTAAGTTGACTCATTCTTAGCTAAATCCATTAAATCTACTCAATCTTCAAGTGTAAGTGTTGTGTTACTGGTTCTAAATTGTAATTAGTACTGCTTTTCCTTGAATTGATCATACTTTTATAAATCAGTTTTTATTTTATTAGTAGTGTCTTAGTATAATATTATTAAGTAATTTAGTAGATAATGTCATTAATAGGAATAGGGAGTAGACCTGTGGTTTCATTGGCATTTCTACAATGAGGAAACTCTATATTAATTCATATTAACACCCTATCTG